>JAGKQA010000079.1:0-168399 GCA_022609195.1 Plenodomus libanotidis
GTAAAACCTTTTTTTAAAAATATAATTCTAAAAGCAGAATTATTACAATTAAATTAGAATAAATATACCTTTGAATTTGAAATAAAACAAAAGTTTATTTTCTTTCTAATTATATAATTAAACTTTCTATAATTGAACTTATCGAATTTACTTGATTTTTTTTTTATAAAGCCTCATATTTGCAAGAGCGAAGTATCTGCAAGGGCAAACTGGCCATTCGGGGCACACGCATTCACTGTTGTGGAGTCCTCCAGGGGTGGTGGCCTCAAACTGCCACTAGGAGCTAAGGGAGCTCATCTATACATCTGGATTGTGGATCTAGCCGCGACCCCAGATCTTGGCGCTCAAGTGACGATGCATGGATTCGTAATCTTTGACGACTCAGTGGCTTTTTACAATGACCTCCTGCCTCTTAAGGCTGACCTCGGGAACTAATCCCTTCGACCGCAGAAAAGAACAATTTATAGCGGAGCCTTTTTGTACAACAAGAATTAGCTCCACTTTCTTGCATATGGCAAGTGTTATGCAAATGCCAAGCTCGCCTACACCACGTCGTCGCTCCGCTAAGGGCGAAGCTGTTCAATTGCAAGCCTTCCTAACCACTCCCGCTTTTCTGCGGTCGAACAGATGAATTGTGCTATATTGTCGGGTGCTGCTGTCGAGTTCCATTTTCTGCCCACATACCGATTTATTCATCTCGGTCTTGTTGGCCCAACATGGAGACCATGAGGGGTGCGGAGATGTGCATATTTTGAGACGAGAGAATGTGATTCAAGCGAGCTTCCGGCCGGGCGACTAGATGTGAGAGAGAATCTCGTGAGTCGGAACATTCAGCAAGGAAGCGCCGAAGTTGCTTCCATGGACCGGCAGATGAGATAGGCCATCCTACTAGGTACTTAGTAGGTAGGAACTCAACAAAAGCACCACCAGTTGACTGATATCCTTTCCACTTGTTGGGGGAACTGTAGAAGTCGTCGCTTCCAGAATCCGCACCACAACACTGAAGATCTGTACTTCTCTGCTGCCTCAACTCGAGGCCTCTTCTGTATTCACTGATACTACACTAGTCTGGTTGATTCTTGACATTCACCACCCGCATTACTCCAAACATTCATCCAACAGTGTTTACAGAATCAGCATTTCGCAGCCAGTATGCGTGTTCCGGGCAGGCTCGTGCATTGGCAATATACCCACCTCATCAACCAAACTTGAAAATTGTAAAATCGAATACCTTGGCCTGAACCTCGAGGGCAGAGCTCGAGCGGCTGTTCGTTCGACAACGCATACAGAAATGGAATGGCGCGCACTCGGTTATTTTTCGCGTTTTCTGGATGTCTACTTTGGTGATATAGAACAAAGCATCAATATTACAGCGCGCATAGCAGAGAGCCGGCATGAGTTCCTAACCTGGCGACAGTTCTTGACACATGTGAGGATTGTGTTCGAGAAACAGTACAGGGCCAACGTCTTGACGAAGAATTTTGAGATGGGGATGTTGCAGGTGGGTAGTTACGCAACGGCAGTCTGCGCGAACTGCCACGAGGATGTTCAACTCGGGGAGAGAGTCTTCGAATTGCCTTGTAGGCACTGGTTTCGTGGTTATTGCTTGTTGGCGTGGATGAACACTGATCGCTGCGACTGCCCTAGCTGTCATGCAATCTTCCACCATCGAGGGTCGGTGGCTGTCATGGGCTTCAACCACCCCTCGGGACCCTGGGAAATGTACCGCGGAAATCTCGAGAACCAAGCTCAGAGAGTCGTTCAGCTGGAAAGACCCTGTGGCCGCTCGCGCTCGACCGAGCAGCCCGCCACGCCCAGTGTCCTCTCGCACACGATCGAGGTTGAATCTCGAATGAATTTTCGGAACGTTCAGGCTGCTATCGTCATGCCGGGCGGGATCTCGATTTATCATTCACGGCGTGAAGCAGGATTCTCGCATACGAGTGGCTGCCAAGTTTTGTCTGGCTGGGGTTGCTAGAGGTGACGGCGTGGTGTTGCGGCCAGGACGTGCTGATTGTCGAGCAGCTAGCTGGTAATCCAATACCGAGATACAGGTGTCGGGAGGCAGGAGACAGGGCTCTCGCTGGCGATGGAATCGCTTGGCAGCGTGCCTATTGGAAGTGCAGCGGCATGGCTGATGAGGCCTGCCTTTTCAACAGCAAGCTGTTTCGAAATCTTCAAACCTGACTTGGACGAACATCAATCAAGGTCGGGTCCTTGTTGAAATACGTACTGGTCATCACTGTGAGCTTTGACCTCTTTCGGTCAGCTAACTAGCAAATAGCCAGATCCTAGACTGGCTGTGTATTTGATAGGAGGATTTGGTCTAGTTATAAACAGTGGGTGCCCTGGTGAGGGGCCTATAGCTAGAACCTCCGAATCTACCGAGTTTCCCACACCTTTTCTACAGTCCTTAGGCAGTGAAACACAAGAAATCACTTCTTACAGAGCACCGACCACAATCCAAGACATGTTCTATTTATCGGCCGACATACCATACCATGCATGCAGGAGTCACAGCGTAGACGTAATGGAGGCGCTGGCACCTGCGCTACTCATCACCTTGGCCCCAAAGAGCCGTCCCTGGCCCGGCAGGGTCAATGAGCGTGACGATGTTGGAAGAAACATGCCTGACAGGTCATGCCATAGCAGGCAGTGCTAGAGCTTGTCACTTTCTCACTCTGAATTTATAAGATCGTCATGACCACTCACTGGCTCGGGGACTGAGACTCCATCCAAGGATGCAAAAGTGAAAGACTGACAAGTGCTGTAGAGGCAGACGCTAGCTGTTCCTCTCTCTTACGCAGATCGTTCGCATTTGCATATCCGTCAATTGCTCACGCTTAGCCGGGTCGGATCCTACCTCGCTTTTCATCGTCGTTGCATATTGCTCAAGATTTGGTATTACCCATTTTGCCTATCTTTCTGTCTGTCTCCAATGAGTCCACAAAAACATATAAAGGGTATCAGAGCTCTGCGCTTCAACTTCGCTGTCTCCCCATCGCCCGCACGGCTCAACGAGCTGTGCCTCTTTCAAGCTTCGTCCCTCGCCCATCCCTTTCAGTAGATTGAGCTACCTCGATGCCTCCCCCGTCTCTTCTTTGACAATACCCGACAGCTCCGTATGAAGGCCGTCGATGAAATATTGGTCCAGAACTTTCTCACCGGCTGACTGGCAAGCGAGAATGTCGTAGCCGGTGAAGCGTATGTAAAAATAAATTGTATGTGGTAGAAAGCCGGTCAGGCTCGGAACAATGCACAAGGCAACAACCCAAAGGAAGCAATCAGTCTTGGTAATCCTGAACTCCGGCGCAAGTAGATAAAAAAAGGTTGAGAAAGAATTCCGTCTAGCGGTGATTCGTCTTGACGATAAAGAGTTCCTCCGGCGATGAATATGATTAGAGGTGGTTGTGACAAAAGGAATGGCGTCGAGGTTGACGCTGAAGCTGGCGTGGTTTATTTTTCGGTCGATCGAGTAAAGAAATGTTGTCATGCGGTCATTGGTTGATAAAGCTCGTGCTCTTCGCACGGAGGAAAATCGATATCGCTCGCTGAGTTGATGTTGACTGGCTTCCGAGGTCGACAATCGCTTCGCGGGTGATAGAATCCGAGTACGCTGCGGTGCTGTGATCCAGGGCGAGCGCGTTGAAATTGTTTCGTTGCCCAAATGCAACTCGACGGTCTCTGAACACGACCTATCACATCACAATACAACAGCCACAGCCCTCCTTTGCTGCCTTGCTTTGAGGCTCCTTCTCTTCGACATCCGGTACACGCGTGACCTGCATCGGCTGCGGAGGCGATGGCATCGAGTCCGGCGGCGCCATTGAATTCTGCATCTGCGTCGGTCTCGGGCTGGGTATTGGGCTCTGATGCGAGGAGGACTTGTCCTGGATCTTGGGCATGGTCGAGTATGTGCTCGATCGTCCCACAGAGGCGGGGCTTTTGGGCTCGGCGGACCTCAACGGCCATTCGCTCAGGTTGTTCTCGACTTCTTGTTGCACGATATTGTCATCCGAGGGCGACATCGTCCCCTCAGCACGCTGCTGGAAGCCCTCATCCGTGAGTGGCCGGAAGTCCTTGTCGTAAATATTTCCGAACTTGCCCTCCTGTTCCCACTTCTCCTGCGCCAGGCGTCTTGCGACCGTGGGCAGCAGTTGCTGGTCCGGTGGGAGTCGTGGATCGGGTTTGTACGCGTTGATCATCCACGGCGGGTCGCCTTCCATCTGCTTCGAGCCAGCCGTCCCACCGGACGAGTCCCGCAAGCCATCTCTGGTGGAGGGTCTTGCACCGTTGGCGCTGGCGCTGCCGTTGGATTTGTTCTTCGGCTTCGGCTTGCCGCGTGCCTCCGGGGGTATAGTCTTGGCCGGCGCAGAGGTCTTCCGTGTGCCTGGTTGTGGTGTGCTCTTCTTTGGGGTCGCGTCGGTTCCGGCTCGTTTGATAGGCTGGGATTTGAGATTTGGTGACGGGTCGAGACCCTTCAAGGTGACACTATTCGACCTTGAGCGGGCTTTTGACGGGTCGGTTCTCTTATCGAGCTCCTCAGGACTGTTTTCTCGCGTGCGGGGAAGCGCTGGGCTCTTTTTGGGGATGGGGATCCGTGAGCCTGTAGTCGGGCGGGCAGGTCCATCGTCGTCGGCCTCGTTGGCCCATCCGTTGATAGCGGCCGTTGTGTCGGGTGTCTTTGGCTCGAGCGACGAGTCTTTTCTCTTTCGCGTGCCGTCAGCAGCAAGTCGGTTTCTGCTCTGACTGCGCTCGCCACGAGCCCTGCTCCGGTCTCGTGGTGCCGGGAGAATGAAGCCCGCAGCCTGAAGCTCCTCACTCTCAATCTTAGCTAGCTTGTCTCTGTGAATCCACTTTGAATCTTCGTCGGACCACTCCTGGCCCTTGGCTCTCTTGCGGCCATCTATGCCGATCCTGCCTTGGCGGTCGTCGTCGTTGTCGAGCGAGTCGTCGACCATGGTGTCGGGGCTGTCGTTCTCGTTGCTGTAATCACACTCGAGTGCGTCGTCGGCTGATGGATTCACGGATGCTGCCCGTGAGTTGTAATTCGAGTCAAGGATGTTTCCATTTTGGGCGCTGAGAGGATGTCTGTACGTGCCGTTCGCTGCGACATCGTTGTGCAGCGAGGGCTTCTGGTCGTACTGCTGCACGTAATTCTAAAGTTGAAACACAATGGTTAGCCCCTGCTGCGTATCCCCCAATGAGCCAAAAGGCCCCTAGCCGACTGCGGAAATCTCCAAATTAAGCTTCGTGGACACCAGAACTGAGCTCAACTCACGGTGGGGTTGGCAGGTGCAGTGGCGAAGCCCCATTGAAAGCCGTTAGCATCGCCGTGGGAGCTGCTGGGGGGCGTGATAGTGGCAGTTTGGGCGGTTGCCATGGTAGCCATGTTTTAATACTGGTCAAGCGCTGCGACAGGATTGTTGTCGCGGCAAATGCCTAGATCGCCTCGTTTTCTCGTGGCAGGTAAGACAACTGACACGCGCGGCTGCTTGATCTGCCCGGTGTTGAAACCCGCCAGCAAGAGGCTGTCGGTGGCCGCGTCGCCGTGCAGTGACTGCCAATGCGGCAGCGGGGAAACAAGACTGAAGAACTCGGTAGCAGGTGGCCGATATTATTAGGCGGCCGGAATCATGAGGTGGCTAGGTCCAGGGTGGAAAATGTCAGTGCCTAGCAGAATCCCAAAGCTTTGCTGGCGTGTGACTGGCGTGTGACTGCGAGGAGAAGTGGTCTTGCTCGTTCTTCTCTTGCTTGTTGCTGCTTGCTGATCGAAAGCGGTATGGCGGGCTTGGTTGGCAGGTTGGACGTCCGGCAGTACCGTAATTGTGCTGGCCGAGATGGTCCAATCAGTCGCAGGCGAGCAGGCGGTGACTCCACGCGCTTCAATGTCGAATGAATGCCCATTCAAGTCTAGATCCAGATCCAGATCGAATGGCACGAACAGTGAGAGGCTGATGAAGTGTTCGAATTCTCCGCTGCGGAGCTTGTACTGTGGTAGTGTTGTGCTGCATGTATCCAATGGCGGCGTCTCTAGACTTGAGGATTGTCGTTTAAAGATTTGCGGTGTGCGTGTGGGACATGTGGGAGAAACGGCAATAAATTCGCCGATGGCAGGATGCTTGCGGTGCAGGCCGCGGCAAGCCGGGAAACCTTGGGAGACAGGCAGGAAGGTGCTGGCAGTTTTCTAGGTTACATTCAACAACTGCAGTGAAACACATAGGAAACGATAAAGAACTCCCAAGGTCGCCAAACGAACAAATTCCAGGTGCCGCCGGGCTGAGAAGTAAGGCGAAGTACTACCTAGGTAGTAAGCAGCAAGTATGTTGATGTTGATGTCCAACACACCCAGGCTAAAACCTCATATTCCGCAAATTGCAACAATGGACAAAGAAAAGGAGAGGCAAAAAGAATGAAGACAAGGAAGGAAGGCCCGGGAAAAGGTTCGTGGAGCGTGCGGTTCACAATGCCATGAATCGTTTCGGTTCGCCTCGAAAATGCCTAGGCAATCAATGTCCAATGTCCAATGTCCAAAGTCCAACGTCCTACGTCTCAAGCTCACTGCTAAGCTTTGACTTTGTTTCCCACCTTTTCCCAGCTCTGCGTTGCTGCTGCCCACGATGCTGCTTTGCAGGACGAGGGGGAAAAGGAGTCGCTTACAATTCATTCCACAAGCGAATTCTGAAGATAGCATTACTACTGTGACCCCCGCCGGCTGCCGCGATCCGCACCTCCGCGCCTCCTTTGCGAAGCGGGCCTGGGCGGGCCTGGGCGGGCCTGGGCGAGCCTATGCGCGGGCCTACCGCCCCTCCGTCACGTCCGTCCGTCTGGCCATTCCAGGATTCACTTCGAGCAGAACGGGGCAGCGTGAGGCCCGTGTCCTGTGAACGTCTAGCCCGAAATGGGATTAGCTCAAACGGGAGCCACCGCACTTGCTTACCAAATCATGCTCACTTCTGACCGACGTCCATCTCCTGTCGAACTGTTCATCCAATATCGACGCCATAATGTGCAAGTGCACTTTTCAAGCCCCCATTCGCTCTGGGGCTTCAAGCGTCCTCATGTGCACATGGCTTGCTGCGCTGTCTAGTCCTGAATATTCCGGAGGCGACCACCCCACTCAACGACTATGCACGACTCCGGAGTTGATGCCCGGAAACGCTCGACATTGACACTCCTCTTGGAAAGACGTTCTTGGGACAGGGTAACGACACAAGTCAATTTGCCCCAAGTGGTTGGTATGGCAGGACGTCTCAAGGTTTTTCGGCAACAATCATCGGCCTGAGGGACGGGTGCATACAAGCATAGGAAGGCGCATGATCAAAATTGAAGACACTGAACAAACAGCTCAAGACCTGCGAAGCATAGTCAAGTCTGTGCTTGGCTATTCAATCTTACTCGCTGGACACAATCATGTCAAGATCTCACAACTCGGTCTCACTCGAAGATAAAGAGAGCCTGTTCTGTGGTGTCCAGCATATTGGGCGATGATCTTCAGAATTTCATACGTACACAAGTACTCACCATGGCCTCCAGAGTCACACAAATGAAGCTGTTTCTATACTCACTTCTGTGTCGTGCCAGGATTTTGCACGAGACTTGAGATCATCTCCCTAGGAACGTGTTCCAAGGCTGTCGACAAGACGTATCGTGAATGTACAAGCATGGTAACTCCAGGGGTATTCTTCGACAGACTTCGGCCCCGGCAGAATCAGATGATCATTTCAGGCAGTCTAGGGCATGCGAAAGCTGTGCCACGAACCTTATGGAGGAAACATGGCCAGATCCGATTTACAGAGCAGTGTCTTTGCCAAGGCCCAACTCGGCAAAGAATATTGACATTTGCCGGAAGGTCTGGTTCCATCCCCAGCAGTCAGGATGGATGGCGCCAGACTCCTAGCCTGGCAAGATGGAATGGTGATCAAGACTTGGTACTGGGCGATGATGACGAGACGTCAGTCATCGAGGCGACCTCGAAGGTGAGCAGCATCCTGGCGATGCTGCCTTGTTCAGGTTCACTGCATCCATCAAGCTCCACCGTCACTCATGCGTTACCAAACAGCCATCTATTGTGATGAAATATACATGTCTAGGTGAAGGAAGAACATGTCAATCTACTTGATACCGGCGCATGGGCCGCTACTCAGACCTTGCACAACCGACCATCGGGCATGATTTCCCAGTTTTCACTGCCAACAGCTGTCTTTCCCCAGAGAATATCGTTCGGATCATACTTGCGCTTGATGGAAAGAAGCTCTGCATAGTTGGACCCATAGAAGACCTCTTGCCATTCGGGCTGGTACAAGTCACCCTCGTTCAAGTAAGCGCCACCTCCCGGCGTGATAGCCTCCAGAGCGGGTGACAGGATGGTTGTAACGTTCTGTCGAGCTTCGATGTTCGTCGAGAAATCAGTCCTATCCCATAGACTAATGCAACATATTAGCTTCACAGACTCGATTGGCGAAGTCAAGGTCTTGACAAAGTAGTACGTACATGCCGAAGAAAGCTAAAAACAGTGTGTCGCGCCACAGAGGGTGGACTGAGTTCTTGGAAGTTGTAGGTTTGTCGAAGTTCATAGACACCCCTGCCAACAAGCCGTTGTTGCTCAAGATGTGTTGGATGGCGCCAGTCAAGTTGGTGACGGATTCGGGAGATGCCACTGCAGATTTGGGTATGAATCGGCCGCCGATGTTCAGCTCCTGGATCGTCATGTTGGGATTCAGCGTGTAGAAAGCGTCTTCGAAGGTGGGAAAGTCCACAGAAGTGAAAGCTGTTTCCACAACGAATTAGCCAACCCGCACGAGAGCATAGCCCAGGGCAAAGACATACTATAAGCAATACCACTTGCATCAAGAGCAGCGAGAGTAGGTTGCAGAATGGACTTGATATCCGCAGCCGTTCCATTCGGCAAATACGTTTGGGGCGTTCCAAAATAGTTACCTGGAAGAACCTGCCAGTAAGAGCTGCCACCAGCGTCCAGCAGCGCTGGAAGATTCACCAGGAACGTCTCGACCAGACTCCAAAATTTGTCCGAGTCTGACTCGGTGAAAGAAAGTGTAGCACCCGCCGTGCCCATGTTGGGATGTATTTTCACGGTCATGGAAAGCACAACGCCATATGTGCCACCACCACCGCCAGTGAGCGCCCAGTACAGATCGGAATTCTCCTCTGGTGTAGCGGTAAGCAGGTCACCGCCCGGAGTGACGACCTCCCATTCCAGAACCTGGTCAACAGCGAGCCCGAAAAGTGAAGATAGTGGGGAAGTGCCACCACCCTGAGTGTATCCTCCAGCGATGCCAATGGTTGGACAATCTCCGTGTACCACAACGTACCCTTGGGCGTTGGCTGCAGCTAAGGCCTCGAAGGCTTGAACTCCAGCGCCTACTTTCATTGCCGATCCTTTGTATGACGGGGAGCTGTAGTTCAGTTGGACGTTGATGTCCTTGAGGTGATGAGTCCACAACGCCAGGGATCCTGCTCCCGTCGACTTGCCCATATAATCATGCCCAGTGTTGCGGATGACGAGACGTATGTTGTGCTCTTGGGCGAAAGCCAGGGTTTGCACATAGTCCGAGGCACAAGAGGCGTCGACAGCGAAAGGTACGTATGATCCGATAACACATGAGCTGTTGACACCCGTAAAAGGGTCACAGCTCATATTTGCAAAAAATGTAGCCATGGGAGAGGAACTCGTCACATCGTGGAGCTCTGGCTCAACCCAATTTGCCTGGATCTCAGCACACAGCTCGGGATCATAGCTGACGCCGGGAAAAGTGTTGTGGCAAGGGCTTGCGAGAGGCTTTGTGGCTATCAATTTTCCTCCCACTGACGTGTTGAACTGGGCCCATTGCTGTGGCGAGGGCCAGCAAAGATCACCTGGGAAGCAACGGCATGATTGCGAATCATTTCGTTGCGAGAATGACAATGATGAGCTGATCCTAGCCAAGCCCAGCAGGACAAATGGCAGTGCTCCGGAAGCAAACATCTATGGCCAAGTACTCTCTAATTAGTAATTATCCCTTCAGCACAAACTCATGTGGCTCGGACAGTAAAAGAAACTCTGAATGGTGTTTCTCGAGGTCTGCAGGGCCTGAAAATGTTGCTTACTCTGTGTGCGCCCGTCAAACAATGCCGAGCCAAGTGTTGTATCTCCAATCCAGTCGATATACACCTGCTACGAATGATAGCATGAAACAGAAAGCAGACTTGTGCTTGAGGGTGGCTTGACCTGCGTCAAAGATACCTAGAACAGGATCATGATGGGAGCTTTCGTAGGCGGTGGGATTTGCCTCGAAATATCATGACATCGCTAGGATCTACTTAATAATTTCGTGCAACGTCGCCACCTCGGAAACGGTCTGTTCTAGTCATCCTTCTCTATCTGCGCAGCTGGTATAATTAGGCCGAGGGGCTGATTTCGATGTAACGGGAAGAACAGATTTGGACATCGTTTTGTGGCCAGATGGAGGCTCCACAGCTGATTCATGGAAGTATTGAGATCATGGACATGCACAGCCAGCATTTCGCAAGGCTGGCACCCACAGAGGTTGTCGCGATTAGGAAGTCCCTGCCAAGAGCACATATACTAAATACATGCAAGAGATGTTGATGCCTGCTTAGCAAGGAACAGCCCTGCATTCTTCTGCGCACCAGGCAGCAGTGGAATGCCTGCACATAGTATGTTAGCGCGACGCTAGAAAGTCTTGTGAGGGCGGCGGCTAAGCAGAATCCTTTCGGACCACACCGCACATACTGCGGCGTGTAATCTGGAACTGCACACATAGTGTAGTTACGTGGTAGCAAGTAGTGGACTACCGAAGGAAGCCGACCGCCCGACAATCAAGCCCGTGTTGTTACATTGTTGCGACGCTGCGACTTTGTGGATCACTATAGCACCGTCGCATATCACAATTAGTAGGAATATACGACCCGAGATATGTATTCTCTTGCACAATGTAACTATACATGTGAGACTCGGCCAAAAGTGAACACAGTAGAAGCCCGAAAGCATTCACACTATACAAAGTGATTACCCGCCACAGATCGGGATGATGCCACATTTGTGTAATAGCCTTTAATAGCCTTATATCGCCACTATCTTCCCAATTGGATCGATCCTCCTCTTGAATCGGCCTCTCGGTTCGGCCTCTCGGTTCGGCATGTCCAGCAAGTGTCACAAGCGTCGTACTCAGGATCCAACGATGCTGCCCCAGTGCCCGAGCTGTCGAGCTGGGCGTCTCCAGGCTCTTCTCCTACCGAATCGCAAGAACTCCGCAGGAAGGGGGATTCGCCGAAGGATGTCAAGAACGCTTTACAAGCTGTCTATGCGGATGTGCTGAGTCTTACATGGCGTATGGTGCCCTGATTATTTCACTCTGATGGTCGCAACAGTAGATGTGTAATCCTACGGGACACAATCATCAACGCCCGATGCTTTAGAATATTTACTTATGACATAGTCTAGTATACTGCTTGATTTCTATGTATCTCATAAGCCCAGATAGGAGCTCACAGATCACCATGGAAAACTTCCATCGCACGAAGAGGGTTGTGTCTTTGTACGCTCAGGACCGGCAGCAAATATAACGAAGTGTGCCAGAGACACCAAAGCCTCCAGGTACGAGCATCCTCTCTTGAACCACGTCCACGCACCATGAGCACCCGCAACGCAAGTGTCGAGGCAAGTGTCGAATATGCCACCGATTCCACAAATCCAAGACGCCAGAATTGGGCACAGACCCATGACCAGAACAAGACGAAGAAGGCGATAGACACACGAGATGTCGTCTCTCCGAGGAAGAGTATAATGGTCCCACGCTTTCGCCCTCGGTCACCCTGAACGTCTTTAAGGTCCTGAACCTGCATAGTAGTGAAGATCACTCCACTGATGATTATGGTCCAAGAAAGCGCGTGCGGACTGTTGATGTTGACCTCAGGACTGGATTCGCTAATTTTCATAGCTATCTCCAGCGAGCCGTGATTGAAGAAGCCGTAGGCTATCGCAATAACTAGCTCGCGGACAAATATTTCATCCCCGCCGCGCAAGTCATTGTATATCCATGTAAGGATTATTATCGCAACACTCTGCTTCCAGACGCCGAGTATGTAGTTTAGACAAAGCGTGACCGGGATAGCCAGCAATAGCATCCGCCGCGTGCCCTCCATGCTGATTTTTTCTTGTGGAATTGGTCTCCATGGCTTGTTGATGCGGTCTTCGGCGACAGATTCAGGACTGCGCTGGTTGGCCAGATCGAAAACGAGCAGATTTGCGAGGTTGAAGGCCATCACGGCCGGAAATCTCTGCAAAATCTGGGTTGTCGACAAGAAATTAATTGAAACTGAAGCCTCTGGTATCTCTAGTATAGACGAGAAAAAGGACAGAAACGATGAGGGTTGTTGTGATGATGTCGAGGAGCTCGAAACAAGAAAGGGAGCAGCTGAGGCACCCAATAGTCCAAAAACCGTATTAGGCACAGCGAACGTGAAAAAGTCGCTCTCAAGAAACCCCCAAAGAATGAGAAAAAACGACGAAAGGTTGCCGAGGTGCCTAGCGAGGATCTTGATAGTAGAGGCTGTAGACATCATGGCAGGCTGTCTAGCTGTGGCTTCTTTGCGTTTGTCTTCGAGGAAGTCGAGATCTGCTCGGATCAGACACTTCACAGGCGTTTCTGTGCACACATATTTGGTGCGTCTAAGTTGCCGGCAATCAGGTCAGCACACACGACGTGGATTCCGGGGAGGCTCGGTCAACTTACGTGATCTTCACTGGAACCCGGTTTTTCGCCTGCTCGAGTATCATCATCCGCCTTCAGGTGAGCTGACGAGTAGACGGACGTTCAAGAAATGGATCGGCCACGTTGTACCTTGTTTTGGGCTGTCTAGGCTTGCCTGAACTTGTCGAATACAATGAAACTCTTTCTTGCTCAAATTTTGCCCCATATGATTGCACCCAGCAAGCGGAGATCCCCATGTTCTTGGCAATTTTTTCCGCAGTCAGCATACTCAGTCATTGGGTGATATGCTGCGATCAGTACATCTAGATCTTTGCAATTAGGTGAGATCCAGCTCAATAGGTACCAGCGTAGTATCTGATGCAACAGTGTACGGAGGCAGAGTGGGTCCAGACAAGGGTAGCCAAAGTACATGAACTCCAGAGATCGTGGCGCAAGTATGGCCTGTGTCAAGATCTGGGACCATCTTCTAGTTCCTGATCTGTGGCGTGTGCAAGGGTTTTTGTGATCAAATTATGTGGCAGGGCTAACTCGGCATATGATAGCCGATAGTAGAGATGTCTTCTCGCACCTGAGCAGAAGGATTTGGGATCAAATTAGTTGCGGGGCGCAATATTTCTTCACAGACCGTATACAAGCTGTGTCGCAAAGTGTCAGTATCTCACGCAGTCCTCAAGTAGTATCTGGTAGGAGTCAAACAAACAAACAACATTGTAATAGGTACATTCGGAGAATTTCTGACCGGGTAGCCCTTTACACGGTCTAGTCATCATAGTAGCTCACAGGGTTAGAGTATCTGAGTATCTGAGTACATTTTCGGGACCACAATTCTCGACGTTGCAACAAGGCTCCAACATTAACCATCCCATTCCCTGCTCCTAGCACATGCAGATGCTAGTCCCCTAATCAACACAGACTAAAACACACAGTATCCATCTTCGTACTTCTTGCTTAAAAATCGCTACAGAGCAGGATGCACAATCACACTCACTATGCTGGAAGTGGCCATAATTCCATAATCGAATGCGAGTGTTCGCTTGGAACCTTGAAATGCTTCCAGATGGGTTCGTGGAAAGAGGCCGAGATGACGATCCTGCTCGGTATTACCTACATATCTAGTAGCATGTAGCATTCATAATGGATAACTTCCTCGATGTCCGTTATTAGCGCACATAGAATGGTGGTGTGATGGACGACTGGCGCCTTGGGTATACCCTATCAAGGTTCAGATAATGGCTGCACCAGACTCAATACTAGCTACATCTCAATACATTCCCAGTGCCCACATGAGAGAGTGTTGGGCCAAAAATAGCTCCTCCATAGAAAGATCCAGGGTCAGGCCAAGCTACGCAGTGCTGACCGGCCCGATCCTGGTGGTCAGTCATCCTCACCATTGATTAGGCTCACTTTGACATCCGTCTGAAGAGCCCGAATTCTTGTTCCCATCTAGATGCCCCCATTTACATCCACCGGAGTTTCCATTACTCCTTGTTCTTCAGCCCTCTTTACCTTGAGTCTTTGTCCGTGCAAAGCTCAACAATCTCCGCCTCTTCGATTCCCGGGGCTCCACTACCGCAAGTCATACGGCACGCGTTCCGCCAGGCCTTTTCACTTCCTGATATCTTTGACCACACTCTTTGTGGCTGCGCTAGTCACCATGTCTAACACTACCCCTCGCGGACTTGATTTCTTCGTCTGCATCATCGTCTTCACCGTTATTTGTAGCGTTTTCTTGCTGCTTCGAGTCTGGGCTGCCCGGATCGTCCGGCGCTCGCTATATGTCGACGATGGGCTTGTCGCCTTTGCGTTTGTAGGTGGCAAGACCGTCAATTATATGATTCTCAGGCGCTGACAGTAGGCTTGCTACTCTAGGCATGCGCTCTCACCTTGTCTGGAGCCCTCTTCTGGCTCATCTTTAACGGCATGGGGAAGCATATCACCGAGGTATCGGCCGACGAGCTTGGTATAGCCTTCAAAGTGGTCACAATTGCGTACGTGTGCTGGACTCTTGGTACCGGCGCTGTCAAGCTGTCAGTGCTGGTTATGTACATGCGCATTTTTCGCACGCGAACTTTTCGCTTGTGGGCATACGTGCTTATGGGGGTTATCGGTGCCTTCACGGTGTCCTTCTTCGTCGTCTTCCTCACCAATTGTAACCCGGTGTCTCAAATGTGGGATCCCGTTCCATGGGGTCACTGCCGCGCACAGTCGCCTAGCGAGTTCGCTTCGTTGAGCTGCAATCTTGCCATTGATTTGGCAATTATTATTCTGCCATTTCCATGGCTTTGGAGATTACAGATGCCCACTCGCAACAAGATTACAGTCAGCATCACGCTCAGCATCGGCTTCACGTAAGTTCGATCACTTGCCTTGCCCGACGACCCTAAGATCACGGGAGACAACAAGCAGACTACGCGACTAATTCATGGAGACAGTACCATCGGTATTATGATCTGGCGGTTTCCTGTGACCGTGCAGTCGTCCAAAGATGGCGATTTCACGTACCACCTCGTTACTATCGCTCTTATTACCATGCTCGAACTGTGGCTGGGGATCATTGTTGCATGCATTCCAACCTTGGCCCCGCTTGTCAATCGCCATGTCAAGCCTGTTGTGACCGACATCGTGAGGACTCTGAGACACCGCACTGCGCGTGGGAAATCTTATGCAGGCGCTACGAAAGAAGTTGACAACAACGCCCACAAATTGGTCACCATCGGCGGCAGTAGTGGTCGTGCAGAAAGATACAAATCGGCACGATCCTACTCAGAGCTCCCAGATGATGGCAGCCAAGAAATCATCGTTGATCCAAAGTCTCACGTCATTAGCCACGAAAAGAACCCGAAGCTTGGGGCTAATGACCTCGAGGCCGGTCGCAGCAGTTTCACGGAGACGTCAATGGATCCGTACACGTTTCCACATTCTGGCCAAACCCACGCCTTTTCCACCACAAATATCGTGGCTGAACCAAGGATGGCTTCGAACAAGCAGGATACTTTCGTACCACAGGGACGGATTCATGTTCAGCGTATTATTTCCACCGCCCAAAACAGATGAGCCTTGGCAGAATTGGTGTAATTCTTTATTGTGTCGAAATTAGATATCCGTGGTCCGCATTCATTCCTCGAAGTTCATAGTAGTTCAATCAAAACTCAATCATGACACCGGTAGAATCATGACAGACGTCGCCTAGGGGCTCTTGTGAGCTATTTTCACCCAACTTTGCCACAAAGTGCTGAAGAGTAGATGCCCGATGTTCTCTCATGTCAAATCATGATCAAGGTCTGGTTGTGTTGTTTGAAATGTCAATAATTGAGCTTACTCGATGGCTTCCTATTCGACTCGACTTCTGCCTCTAAAGCCGAAGCACTACCTAGTGAAGCACGCGAACGTAGCAGTGCGAACAGCTCCAGGGTCCGCTCCAGCCAGACACGAATGTGACTTTGATCTGCTCATTAGTGGAACTACGGAGCATGTCCGACTATGTCCTGCTGTGCCGTAGCGTGACACTAGTCAGATGTGACTGAATCCTTCCAATGCTACCTACGACGGGAGCAGGGGGTTTAGAGGCGCCCGGACGCCTAGGTGCATATCGGGATCTGACAGGTTGCACAGACACCGGCTGTCGATGGATAAGGTTTACTGTACTCCGTAGCACCGATATGTCATACTGTGTAACAGTGTGCCAACGACGTCTTCAGGGATTAGCCTAGTGTCCCTAAACCTGGCTGCCTGCGCGACTATAGTACCTACATACCAAAATACATCACGGCAGGTTGCGACTAGGTTCTTGGCCCCCAAGAGGCCCGTGGATGGTTCGCAAGATTTGTCAGATTGGGCGCCGGCGATTACTCTGTAAATACAAGTGATATCAACCGATATTGCAACGCGACACTTTTCAGCACTGTGTAAGCAATATCAGCCCACGAAGCAAGCATTCGTTGGCAAGCGAGTTGCTGGAGTAGTATCGTGTCTCAACGAGACGCAAACTTTATGCCAAGCACTTAGGTGATATTTCGAGGAAGAGTACAGCAGTGTAACGGCACAGCAATCAGATTTGATAAAAACAGCAAATCGAGCGAAGTCGACTCGGGCTGTTCCCAATCTCATCCTCCATCCTCCGCCCTCCATCCTTCCGCGTCACGACCCAATAGCAAATACAGTAGACTCCACGATATCGACTTCGGAGATTCCAGTGCCCAACATGCAGCCGCCGATGCCATCAGCCACCGCCACCTGGCACAACGATACCTACTCAGCTATCTCGCCACTCCGGCCTGAGCTCAGTGCCAAAGGCAAGACAGTTATAGTCATTGGCTCCGTCAGTCTTCCAAACTAACGAGACTACGGCTGCTTATCGTCGCTGACTTTTACTGCTAATTTCAGGGCAGCGGGGTAGGCAGACAAGCCGCCCTTTCTTTTGCCAAAGCCCAGGCCGCCCGCATCATCCTATTGGGACGTCGAGAGACGAACTTGAGGGAGACGGAATCACTGATTACCTCTTCGTCCCCTGAAGTGGAGACCATAGTCCAAGCGGCCGACACCACCGACTTCAAGGCCTTGGTTAAAATTGCTGCTGACATTGATGCGTGGGATACATTGGTCATCGCCTCAGTTCATGCATCTGCCGTATCCACCTTGACCTCCACCGATATTGATGAGTGGTGGCAAGGCTTTGAGGTATGTTGCATTCCTAAAAACAGAAATCCTTTCGGCTAATTGTGTTCGTAAAGACCAACGTCAAGGGGCTATTATTGGCCATCAAGGCCTTCGTACCTACTGCCAAAGAAGTTGGCGCAGCAGTATTGACGTTGACAAGCCAAACCACGGCTTTCCCCACTGCCATGGGTCCGGGTATGTCAGGGTACAACGCCTCCAAGATAGCTCAGATCAAGGTTATGGAGTATCTCGCTGCCGAACAGCCGAGCATCTTCGCTGCCACAGTTCATCCAGGTATCTGCGATACTGCCGTTTTGGCGAAGAGCGGCATGAAGCTGGACCAGGTGCCTCTAGATCAAAGTATGTCCTTCTCCTACCGACTCAAAGCCATGGCGCTTATCTGACTGGCTCCAAAATAGTCCAACTGCCAGGGGACTTCCTGGTCTGGATGTCTAGTCCTGAGGCTGCCTTCCTGAAAGGCCGTTCTGTCGCCGCCAACTGGGACGTTGACGAGCTCAAAGCGCAGTCTGAGACCATTCAGTCGGGCTTGAGCATGACCAGTGGTATATACGGCTGGCCTTACCCTCACACGGGCTCTGCTTAGATCCAATTTTGAGGCTGTCACAATGGCAGGGTATCTAGCACGCAATGCAAATTTGACTTTGACTGAAGATGTCAGAAGATGTGTGTTCAATGTTCATTCAAGCACTGATTTGAAACCAAATCGATCGACACGGAGACTCCTCAAGTGGAATCTATCGATGCTCAGTTATGCTGTACAGTCCTCCCGGAGTTGAGGTTCATGTAACTGATTGATTTGACTTAACATTGCACAGCAATCATGAACGTAGACTGCATATATCACGACGAGGCTGAGGTGTTTGAGGGCAAGGATCAGCCACTACTGCAGTATGTATAAGCAAGGTGAAGGCGAGCTGCGGCGCAGCATTTCAATTTGGGTAGCCCTGCCGGCCTGAGTTCTGCCTTGAGAAGTGGGCTGAGATTCCAACAGTCGCTAAGTCTATTTTGATACAATTCCAGAAGCTGGCCAGGATCGAATTGCAGTAGCATTTCTTAGAATCCATATCATTCCTCAAAACATTCGAACCTTGCATCTGCTCATGTTATACGTCGACGCACACTCATGTATTCGGGCACCCGAGAATCTGCTACTTAGTAAGTAGCGCAATTTTTCAACCGCCAGGGGTCTTCATCGTAGCTCAAATTGCAGAGACAAGTGGCCCGGATTTGGAGCCAGCTGATCCTTCATGTCGTCGAACACGCGCCGACCCGTTTCTCCCGGCCCACACTTGAAACGGTATTTTCGGCAAAGCTTGGCCGTGACAATCCTTAGCGTCTCAATTGCCATCGGTCGAGCCACACAACTATGATGTCCTGTATTCACGGCAAGTCGTCAGCGATAGCTTGGAAGAGTGCATGTTTTTCTATGAAAGAAACCTACCGGTCCCCCAAGGGTTGCTCGCACTGCCGTTCATGATGAGCTCGCGACGCGTGGTCCAGCGTTCCGGTATGAATTGGTGCGGCTCTGCGAAACAGTCCGATCCTAGACAGTGTGAACCCAGTGGTTGACACATGAAATTCGAGAGCAAAGACACTTACTTCGCTGGATTGAGAACCGAGGAGATACGATGGTTGTGTGCGGAGGAATGAATGTTCCAGCGATAGTCACCCCTTCGGGCCCGCTCTTCCTCGATCCTCCAGTGAGAAGAACAGGATATAGACGCAAGGCCTCAGTGATGACAGCGTTCAGGTGTGGAAGCCGACCGAGTGTCTTCACTGTATCCACATCCACTTGGTATATCTCATTATCAACCAATTCCTGGAAAATTAGTTCTTGGTGTTGTGGAGCTTGAACCAGCTCAGAGAAGATACCAAGTAAGACGATAGGAATCGGCTCACTACTCATTGGGAGTACTTGTATCAGCGAAACAACTGTACACGTTTGGAAGATAGAAGTGGCGGAAGCATACCTTCCGGCGACGATGGCTTGCAATGTGTCTCCTCGCATGGTATACAAGCTTTCCATGTCTCCTGCCCTATTTGTTTCCTCCAGCAGATAGTGAATTAGATCGGGAGCCGGCTGCTTCTCATAGCCGGCTTTGAGCCGAGCTTCGATCTCATTCCAAGACCACCTAGCCATAAGATTCCATGATCGAACTTGGTAGATCTCTGGCCCAAGGCGAAAAGCGAGTTGAATGAGCCATGGAGCAGGGCTTGCGGGTCCAAGGACGGAAAGAGCGTGCTGGAGGCGGACAACCATATAATGCCAATTTTGTGAAACCAGCATCCCGAAGGGCTTGTTCATAACAAAGTCTCCCATCAGATCGAAGCCGTACCAATAGAATAGATCTCGCATGGTTGACGGTTGCTGCTTGGAGGCGTGGGCCTGAATCGCTGAGTCCAGTATCTCGGCGTGCTTGACAGCTTTGGCCGCGTGAGACGCTAGAGCTGCGCATTGTTAGAAAAAGATCATTCGACGTTCTCAGCAATTTTTGAGTTCCCTCACGCCCGTCGGGGGGTAATTGACGCACCTTTGTTGATGAATCCCTGTTTCCAATCCCTTCTTCGGGAGTCATGAACGACACGATTCCTGGTTGTGAGCAACGCCCGATCGGGATGAAGCAGATCGTACCATTCAGACTTGATACACTCTGTGTCGGGCCCATCTGTGGCGGCGTAGACGTCCGGATGGAAGACGGTGATCTCCGATGGCCCAGTGCGCACAAATTCACCGTATTTTTGGTACAGATCTTCGAGGAACACATGGTTCATGGAGTATCTGCACGCCCAAACGTGCCATATTTTGGACGTCCGCAGTAAGATCGGACCTGGAAACGAAGATAATCGGTGGAGCCCAGGAGTGAGACGGTACACAAGCATGCTCGTAAAGATGCCAATGATGTGGGCGACGGTCGCAACAGCCAGGGCTGCAAACACTCTTCCGAGCGCTGTTTGGGCAGTATAGTAACTGACACCTACAACCTCAATGAAAAAGGTACCTAGATACGCCTTGAAGAACCTAGGAGCCTGAACGTGCCATTCTCCATGAATGTAAAAGCTCAGATGAGCTCCCACGCCGCTGACCGCGCCCAAACCACATGCCACAACTGACCACAAAGAAGTGGCCGAACAGGATTCCATAGCGATGTCTAATTCATTTAATAGGAGATCTGTCGCTGATGGGACAATCAGTAAAAACACAAATAGATATAATACTGGCGATTTTGAAGAGCCTCAAGAAATAGCAGAACGCTCGGCGTGTGAAGCTCACTCAGCCTCCCTGGATGAGGTCGATGATTCCAATTTGGGCCTACACCGGAGGATGTAGGTGCGTGGTACCAAGGTAATCACTCATTAATGACTGTTACATAGCTAGACATTGCTCACTCCTTTCTGCAGACGTTTGCTGGCATATTGTGTCCAGTGCGCTCGGCGCTCGCATTGCTCGGAGACCTGACGGCCCTGTTCCACGCAAAGGGACATGTCATGTTGCCTGGACACTAGGCTTGGTATTGAGCAGTTTGAGGATTATTATTAGCATTGTGCTAAGCTATGATTGTCAAGCGACAGCCTAAAAGCGCCTGGACGAACACCTAGAGTTAGTGGTCATTCTTCCGATGGGATCCGTATTGCGGAGCCGCTAGCCACCTAGTGCGGTAGTCCTAGGGCCGACTAACGATGCACAGGTGTGGGTCCAAGTGAGTGATAGATACCTAGGTAACCGCGCTAGACCCCTAGACGTCAAAGCCGGACACTTTCATATTCCCTGCTTCTAGTCACCAGAACTTGACCTTTTCCATCAGGCATATCTCATCAGCAACACCACGTGTGGTATTTTTTCTCGTGAAAGATATCTTCGTTGGAAGCAGAAAACTGTGCGACAACCTAGTCGCTGTCCAAGTTCCCGAAAGCTGGTTGATAGCGCGCTGCGCGAAGTACAGTAAATCGTAGTATTTCACAGCAAACAAAGTGTCTAGGCTTGACGTCCGTGGGCCCGCCGCACGCGAGTACTCAACAGAAGCCTGCAACGGAATGTCGGCCAGGATCAAGATCCGTGTTGCCGAGACTTCTCCTGATGGCACGCGTATAGACAAGGGAAAGGTTATGATGTTTGGGCGGTGTGACCCCTCTACAGGTAGCGGCACTCAATTCATAGCGCTGAAGGGGCTATGCATGATACTTTGAGCCAGCTCGGACCGAGCACTTGCTGGGGAACCCCGGAACTTGATGAGATGTCGTAAGAATCAGCTGCGGTGACTGAATCCTGAGGATCGTATTCGAACATAGTCAACGGGCTTCAAGTCCCAGTACTTGTTGGCGTGTCTGTATGTGGCTCAATCTGGACCCTCTCTGTCCACCATTCTGAAAAGAATATTGCCTTACCAGCTGAGGACTAGGCAGTCGAATGTAGCAAACCTACGTGGGCTACTAGGTACAATGTGCCCCTCCAAGATTTCTATCATACACTACTTCGATTTTCCTTCCGAGAGCTTATATTAAGGATCGTGAAGTCTTCCCACTTTCATTGGCTACTATTTTGGCTTGAAAACTTCTATTAGTCTGATCGTAGACACGGCATCTTGATTTTATCCACAGAATTTGCAAATAGGTAGGAATTGTGGCGCAAATTTGACTCTACGGGGCTATTCCGGCCAAGTCTCGAATGCGAAGTGCCTGCTCGAGATACGGTGTGGAAAAAACTTTCAAGGGGAATGTGGTAGATCCGACTGCCTCAGGACATGATATTTACTGGCCGGGATGCTGCATATCCTGGATAGACCTACAATATCTTTGACTCGAGGGTAGTAAATTGACTACTGCGTATCCTAAGGCAGCAATATAGGAAATTTATGTATATCCCTTGACCACATATTGCAGAGGTAAGCACTTGGTATGTAGTCCGACGGCTCGACTGGGCTGGTAATCCTTGTTCCCTGCGAAATCGACTAGTAAGCATGTACCTAGGTGCACCGTGTGCGCAATATCGAATTCCGACTATCAAGGGTCAAGGATTCAGACGCTACTAAGAGGACCGAGCCTAGCACAGCCAGGATGCACCGTCAGACCCTGGTCGCGTTCCTGGGATTTCCCGGATGCCATGACCCTGCGCGTATATAAGCTCCGGGCACTACTTATTAATAAGTAGTAAGTAGTGTCTCCTTCCAATACTGTGGTAGCCGTAAAGCGCTGAAGTAATCGAAATTGCAAGCCGATTCTGCGGGTCCCAAGGGCCCTGCTTCAGTACATCTACACGCAGGGATTCACGAGAATGTGTTCAATAGTTTGATCCTACGTATCCAACGCCTGGAGATGTGTGGCAGTCCGGCGCTGGCCGGGCTTTGGCGCCCATTACGGCACATGATCGTATAAGACCGTTCATGCAAAGAGTACTTTGAGCGTAATGAGAATCAACGTAGAGACAACCGGGATATCGGACCCGTAAAACTAGTATTGCTGACAAGCAAACTAATGGATTATCAGGGCGCGACCATCATCGTGCAACCCACGAAGGATGCACGATTGGAAGGATGTATCACGAGAGACGAAGACCGTGTACACTGTTGAAGGATATTCGGCTTCCAACAGAGGCCCATGACTCGATCTGGGGTTTCGTGGACTTCTGCCTATGCCGAGTATATTATGTATTGTGACGGAACTATATCTCGCGCAATACCACCGTTCCACGTGCTGCTCCCTGTCTTTGCGCTCTCACACCATTCGTCTGTCTAAACGGTCTTGGCGTGGAGATAATTTTATTATTAATAGTTGGCGAAAAAGTCGAGTCTATGTTTCTGACCACAATGTTGGGTTCATTGACATACACTTGGCAGACTTCCGCGCTCCACACCACGATTCTTCGATTACTTTTTGCATTGCCCTTCCTACTCACCATGGCTGACGCTGCGCCTACGGAGTCCTTCGACTATGTAATTATTGGGGGTGGCACGGCAGGACTCGTCCTGGCTGCCCGGCTCACGGAGGACCCACAGGTGGAAGTGCTTGTGTTGGAGGCAGGTGAAGATCTTGAAGCTGATCCCCGCGTCAATGTACCTGCTGTAAGTCTAGCGGCAGTCCCTTACCCCAATTGCAACTTCTTCGGAGGCGCATTGTAGGCATATTGTGCGCCCGATAGTGTGCAAGAATCTGGCCCCTTTTGGATCCGACATATATCATGCGGGTCTCTAGATGCAAGCCCAGAGTACTGACGGGGAAAACAGATGTGGATGCAGTTGGGTGGCACCTCCGCCGACTGGAACTTCAAGACAAGCGCCCAAGATGGCCTCGGCGGCCGCGAGATGAGCTTCTCTCAGGGCCACCTACTGGGCGGCTCCAGCGCCCTGAACAGCATGAACTTCGTCGTGTCAGCCAAATCCAACATAAATCAGTGGGCAGAGCTGGGCAACATGGGATGGGACGAGTCGACCATCTCATCGGCCCTCCACAAAGTCTACAGTCTCCACGGTGCGACCAACTTCTCGAGCGCCGATCAGGGCAATGGCTCGATCCAAGCCAACGTTCCCGCCGAGGATAGTAGGTGGCCTGAATTGTGGCGAGAGACAATCGCCGCTTCGGGGTTTCCTGAGGACAACTCCCCTGTGTCGAGCACCATATCTGGCGCAGTCTCCTACCCCGACGCCGTTGATCCGAAGACGGCGACTCGAAGCTACGTCTGCAGTGCCTACTTGAGTCCAGCGCGAGACCGGTCCAATCTCGTCGTGCGGACGTCGGTGTTGGTCAAGAAGGTCCTCTTCAGCTCGGGAAACAGCTCTGACCCCGTTGCCTCTGGTGTCCTATATACTACAGCGGCCGGCGAAGACCAACAAGTAGCGGCCCGGAAGGAAATCATCTTGTCTGCTGGCGCCATCAACTCGCCACGCATACTCGAATCATCGGGTGTCGGGGACGCGGCTCTGCTCAGGTCCCTGGATATCCCCGTGGTT
This sequence comes from Plenodomus libanotidis, assembly GCA_022609195.1. Lineage (NCBI taxonomy): Eukaryota > Fungi > Ascomycota > Dothideomycetes > Pleosporales > Leptosphaeriaceae > Plenodomus > Plenodomus libanotidis. Next base: position 24,353 of record JAGKQA010000079.1, read on the forward strand.
GTCGATAACCCATACGTGGGTGAGAACTTGCAGAACCACCTTGTCGTCCCACTCGCATTTCAGACGGTCGCCGGAGACGGACTGCAGACCATCGATGGGCTCAGCCGTCAAGACCCTGCCGCCCTCGCCGCTGCGACGGAGGCTTACGGCCAACAATCTGGACCTCTCGCCAAATCGAATGGCAATGTCATGGCGCACATGCCCTTCCCCAACATCGCCACTGATGCGGGCAAGCAGGAGTTGGGACAGGTCCTGAGCAATTACCTCCAATCTTCCGAAAGTGGTGCGACCAAGACAACCGCTGCATATGACCAGGCGCTCAAGTCTTACATTCAAAGCATCCTGCAATCGACCACCGAGGCGTCTGCATTCTACATCACAGTCCCGGGTTGGGCTTCCTATACGCCCGACGGAAACTCAGCTGCAATCCCCGCCGGCAACGAAACCTATTTCTCGATCCCCGTCTTGCTCGCACATCCACTGTCTCGTGGCTCGGTGCACATCACGAGCAGCAACATCTCGTCATCCAATTCGGGAGTAGGTATCAACCCCAACTACCTGGCACACCCACTCGATGTCGAGATCTTGGCTCGCCACGTGCAGTTCGTTGAGGCCACCCTGGCTACGACCGCGCCATTGAGGGGCGCATTGAACCAGTCGGCAGGCGCGAAGAGGGCTCCAGGAATGCCTGCTGGACCGCAGGGGTTTGCGGGCGCCGAAGGGCTGGCGCTAGCACGAGACTATGTGCGTGACAAGGCCGTCGGTGCATACCACTTTATCGGCACTTGCTCGATGCTGCCGCGGGAGAAAGGCGGCGTGGTGGACCCGCAGTTGCGCGTTTACGGTGCTCGTAACTTGAGACTGGTTGATGCCAGCGTGATCCCTTTAGCGACGAGCGCAAACAGCATGGCGACGGTGTATTCTCTTGCTGAAAGGGCTGCGGAGATTATCAAATCAGGCGTTTGAGCAAGCATTGTCCATTGCTTGTGTCTATTCCGTTTGTAATAGTGGTGTATCTGTCTAGCAATAATTAATTAAAGTCAAGCTTGACAGTCGTACAGGAGTGCCCGAAAAGGACCCTAGAGACATGACTGCTGGAGTGACATGCGCATCGCAAGGATATTTGTGAAGCCCTTGCTCGCTGCGCACTGCATGATGTCGAGTAGACTGACCTGTCGGTCTTCCGCGCTGTCTCCGTCTCTCTGCGTACCGCCGCTGCATAAAGCCACGGCGGTGTCACGTTTGCTGAGTCTGAAAATGGCCAAGCTAAGCATCAGGCTGCAAGTCTACGGGTGTCGAATCCCTCAGTTTCAAAACCGGCGGAGGGTACGAACCCTCTATCATCAGTCGTGAGCTTGTCTCGTGCAGCACCAACGCCCTCGTCACCAGATTGGAATGGATAAACCCCTCGGGTCCACCACCATCGTCTGGCAGCTGCACCTCGTCAAACACATACGGTTCCTGGCGTGTGTGCTGGCGCGCCACCTGCCGCCACGCGGTCTTGACCTCGCGGGTCAGTTTGAACTCGAACGTGCTAGTCCAGCTGACGACCCCGGTGTTATTGATCACCAGGTAGCGGAACACTCCCGCGCCGTGCCACTGCGTAGTGTTGTAGAGTTCCAGGGCTTGCAGCTGCGGCATGTTCTGAGCGGCCAGCCCAGCGCCGCGAAGCAGGTCGTTGATCTTGTCCGAGTTGGAAAATTTTGAGATGACGCCGGAGGTGAGGGTCAACCAGCGAAGGTTGGGCCAGTGCATAGTGGGGCTGGTCTTGGGACGAATGGTCGTATATGGCTCGAAAAAATGTTCGGCGTCGGCCGTGAAGGATACACTGAGCTCCTCCAAATTTGTACTGAGACGTCGCAGGCCTTGACTGAGAAAGCGATAACAATTGGGGCGGGCGACACCGGCATCCGGGCCTGACATGAAGTCTTCTAGAGGGGGCTCAAATGCCCCAAAGTGTGTGAATAGACTGACTCGTCTAAGCTGAGTGGGCCAGAGAGGGATTTGACCTGCAAGCTCTACATCGCAGCGAGATTAGCTGGGTATCGGAGATGATGTGTGTTGGGCTATGAGAACATGGATTTGTGTGTGTGGCCTGTAGACTGACACAAGCTTCTGTGGAGCAAGCTGTTGTAGGGCAGTGTTCAAGGTAACATGTATGAGAGTGACTCACCACAGTCTACGTCCTCTTGGGCCGGTTCATCAGGCTGCTGCCACGGCTCGAGTCTAACTTCCTTCAAACGAGGCAGTGAGCGCAACAAAGGCGTCATGGCTGCTGCTGATATGTTGCGATAATTTCGACGTAAAACGTGCAGGCCTGTTACCACATTCACCAGCGGCAGACCATGAATGCCCTGGGGGCTGTCGAGTGCCAGGAGGTAGAAATCGATCAGAGAATCGAAATATCTCGAATTGCCGTCCATATCCAGCCCAGCCATGCCAAACAGCTTCTTCTTGTCACTGGGCGAAAAGACGCTCAGTTCCAGGTTGAGGCCTCGACTGTGCCGCTCCGCCCAGAAGGCTGGCGTGTCCCACCCCTCCAAGACTTCGAACAGATCGAAAAGTGCCAGCGTGAATTTGAAGTTGTTTGCCTCCTGCTCTTCCTCGTTCTCGGGGATCAGGCGCAGCTTGTGTTGATACTTGTCAAGCTCGATAGACATCCAGAGGTGCTTTAGATACGTCCGTCGAGGACCCTGAACATACTTGCCCAGCTCGGGCACGTCGGCATGTTTGATGGCCAGCTGTCCAAAGTTGACCTCCTCGATCTGAACCTGCCAGGACTTGCAGACCACGGCGTACTCAGCCAGGAGATGAGACTGGCGCTCGTCGTGTGCCAGTGTCTGCAGAATCTTCCGGTGCAGCTCAAAAGGCAGACAGCTCCACCGCCGAGCCTCCCATGGGAAGGAATCGGCATTCCCCATGTTCTGGTCCATCCCAGGCTGTCTATGCGAAGCTGTGAGGATTCAGATTAGCCGTGCAATGTATATCGAACATATGAGGTTCTAGGTAGTGACTGGCGCGTTGCGGAGTCGTGGGACGCTGTGAAGAGACATCGATGACCATCGAAGCTGAAAGGCTTTTTGGGTACCACAGGCCAGTGCTGCCCCTAGTGCGCTGTTCCGTTCAACATGTTGTAGGAGCCTCTCATGTGTTGGAGGAACGGCATTCACGTGCAATGCACTTACTCTTTTAAGATAAAAGACAATCGAGCATGCGACAGAAAGCCCAGTGAGAACGACGTAAGTGAGTGAAGTAGATATTGACATTCGATGATGGGCCAACCCTGTCACTTACAGTATCTCGAACTCAGACAGTTTGACACAGAGTGCGACTCAGCTGATCACTGAGATAATCACGGGCTACTGAGTCGCAGGAAGCACGGCCTACCTGTCATGAATTCTCTTTCTCATCAGCATAACTGCAGCGTGACACGCCAAATCATTTTGACTGTAGATCATTCTTGTTTCGCAGATTTCATGCTAGAGCACTATCTCGCAATTACCTGATCAGAGGCAGCAAATTGGGACTCCAGAACGCGATAACGAGATCCAACTACGTTGCTTTACTCATCCACATCCGTGCTGTTGGTGAGCTTCTCGAACTTGTTGACATTCTCGCCGTATGTCTTGAGCTTATTCTGCATCGCCGAGAATCCATCACTGCCGATGGCGCAACGCAGAGGCGGGTCCTTCATCGTCGCAAGCTCGTACATGGCCCTCGCGCCCTTGGCAGGGTCACCGGGCTGCGTGCCGTGGCGATCTTTGGCTGTCTTCTTGGGGTCCATATGGTCGTAGGCCTTGTTCGCGACCTCGCCGAACTGCATGGAACGGCCGCTCCAATCGGTTCGGAAACCGCCAGGTTCCACGAGCTGCATGGTAATGTTCCATTCCGGCTTGATCTAGAAAGAATTGTCAGTAACGATCCACAGGCCGTGTAGGTGAGGTGAAACAAAGGAAACGGTGCTCACCTCTTTCGAAACAGTCTCAGTGAAGCCCTCTACCGCCCATTTGCTGGCACAATAGATGGAAAAGCTGGGGACTCCGATTTGTCCACCGATGCTGGTCACGTTTTGTATCAGTCCGCCGGACGGACTGTTCTTTTCCCTCATGACCTCGAGGGCCTTGCGAGTGACATCGATTAGCCCGAAGAAGTTGACCTCCATCTGCGTCCGCAGTTGGTTGTCACTCAGGGTCTCAAAGGGGCCGCTCAGGCCGTAGCCGGCATTGTTGACGACAACGTCGACGCGCTTGAACTGTGACAAGGCCTTGTCGAATGCGGCGTCTATGGACGCCGCATTCGTGACGTCCAAATCAACAGCCAAGAAATTCTTGTCCGTGGTGTTGTCGAACTTTAGCTTGGAGGAATTTCTGGCGGTGGCCACGGCGATGTCGCCCTCTGCGAGAATCTTTTTCACCAGCTCCGCACCGAAACCAGTCGAGGTACCGGTAACGAGAAATACACGAGGAGGCATGATGGGCTGTGTCTTGAGTTGAGATTTAGATACTGGCTTTGAGCTGGGTCGTTCTGCTGACTGTGCGCCGAACACACAATCTCTCCGCCGATAGTTTTTCCTAGGAGGATCTCTGAGGGCTCTTTGTACTTCAACAGTGGCTGTTGTGTTGCTACTTCTTAGTATGCGTCATAGTGTTCAGCCGTTGTTTCGAGACCTACGTAATTACCTAGGTCTCTACTAGTACTCAGTAGGTAGGTAATTACCCACTACAGTATCACGGCAGCAACGGGTGAGTTTCTCCAAACTCCTATGTCCGTAACCAAGACATCGACATCTCCGAATTGGCACTGCACCAAGTCCGATTTGGGTCCAACGTCATTGGCGCAAGCGTTCTCGAACTACCTAGGTAGTTTGAAAGGCAAACATTCGTGGGAGTTGAAATCCACCACTGGACCGAGCATGGGCTTCAATGTTCTGTGACCAGCGTGGACCTCAGGCCCCGTGCCCCGTTTGCCTGATGCCTGGGTCTCTTATGGGTCTGTAAGGCCCTGTAATTAAGGCGCCAATCGTTCCTGCCAGCCCTGGAGCAGGCCCGTGACTGCCCCAATCCCAGTCACTGGTCTCAAGAGAAACCCCCAACGCCCGCGTCAACCTCTTCGAGGTTTGGAAGCAAATCAGACAATCCACCCATCCCTAGAACCTCTCTTCACGCCGTCAACATATTCTTTAATCGAGGAGATTAGCGTCTTGCAAGTCGTTCGTTTGCCTCTCACCGCAGGAGTATCATCCTCTCGGTGCTCTCATCAAGCGCGCCCCCCCCCTCCCCCGAAATACCACCAACCAGCACCCTAATCACTAGCCGGCAGCGCTGCCCAACGTCATGTCAACTAGATCCAACGAAACTGGAGAGCCGCCCATACAGCGCTACCGTCGGACCAGATTCGTCTGCATCTCAGACACGCACAATCAAACGCTCAAGCTACCCAGAGGCGACGTGCTCATCCATGCAGGAGATCTCACAAATCAGGGTAGCTTCTCTGAGGCATGTACAGTGTTGATCCCGCGACTCCACAAATACCAAAGTCTTTCGACTGACAAGCCACGCAGCTTTCAAAGACTGTACAGTGGCTGGAGAAGGCAAACTTCGAGGCCAAGATTGTCATCGCCGGGAACCACGATGTCACGCTCGATGAGGCCTTCTACGCTGAGTACGGCAACTACTTCCACAATCAGACCCCTCAGTCTCCGAAGGAATGTCTGAGCCTTCTGACTTCATCATCTACCATTATCTACTTGAACCACAGCTCAGCAACTATCGAACTGACCAGGCATCCTCTGCTGAGGACCTCATTCACTGTTTTCGGATCGCCATACAGTCCCCGTAGTGGTATGTGGGGATTCAGCTATGAGAAGGCGGCTTCACATGCTCCGTCAAGAGAAGAAGTTGAGCATACAGAAGCTTCTATATCGACCGCTCCCATAGCGCCCGAATTATGGTCCGCCATACCGCTCGACACCGACATCGTAGTTACACATACTCCGCCGCTCACTCACTGCGATGAATCCACCTCGAAAAGGCGTGCAATGGGCTGTGAGGCTCTGCGCCGAGCGCTCTGGCGGGTACGGCCAAAGCTTGCAATTTGCGGCCACGTACATGAGGGCCGCGGAGCAGAGCGTGTCCGATGGGATGTTGTAGGAGCCTCGGGATCTCCGTACGGCGAGTTGGGTATCGACCGTTGGGAGGACCCGGGAGCTGGGGCTGGGAGCAACAAGATCTCACTCGTTGACCTGACAGCTCGAGGCGGCAGAAAGCCCCTAGAGAACGACGGCTCACCGTTGAGGCAAAGGTGGCCCGCAGACCAGCGTGTCCAAGAGGATGCTTGTCACCATTTCGACACGACCGCTACTGCTCTGCCGGGGTTTGGCACGCGCGGCGTTGGCGGCCATCCTGATGCATCTGTCCGGTGCGACAGGAGAGCTCTTTGCTGTCGAATGGGAAGACGGGAAACCTGTGTCGTCAACTGTGCGATTGCAGCTACTAATTGGCCGCACATGGGCGGGAAGAAGTTCAACAAGCCTATCGTTGTTGATTTGGATCTGCCGGTCTCTGTAGAGTCAGACTCAAGGGACGTGTCCTGAGTGTATCTCTTTACTCGAAACAGCGTCAATGAGCACTAGTGCGCTGTTGCCTGGGATAGCTGACAACGAAGACGCCATGTTCGTGCAAGCCGTTGGCAACGTACCCCAGGTGCTGACGCTGGCTTGGTTCTTAGCTAGAACTTGACTGCCAATACAGCCTACTACTCTAACTTTCAGACTTGGAAGCGACATGACTTACCTCCGCATCTTGGCCCGGCTTGCCCATGCTGTTCGACTGCTTCTCTGAGCTCCTCCCTCTGGAAATCAGGGTATTGTCTTTGTTTTTGCGGTGCTCATGCATGCTACGAGAAGTTCATAATTGTATTTGTGGAGATGTCCGCTAGTTGTTTCTTTAGGTGCAGTCTCACTGCGATACCTCACTATTGAGTATGGTTCAGCTGGTGCTCTTGTCCGTCGCATGGGTAAGTAACCTCGCTATCAATCCCAAGGGAACCAAATTCTGCCACATGTCAATCAAATGGAAGCTTTCGAATATCAAATCTTCTCTCCCTAGCCGGAGACCCCTCGATGGCCTGACTGGGCTCAGGCCAATGCGCATTGTATACTATGCACAGCGGTGTCAACATGAAATGCCGTGAGCAGCACAAAGACAATTGCAGAAATCTCGATCATTGCGGTTCCTTGGTCTATACTCGACACTACACAAGAGCAGATCTTGAGAAAGCACCAGCTATGTGATAGGAGCTCCGCTGAGAAGTTGCTACCGCAGAGTAAGATTTTGGCTTCTGTCACGTCTCGCCATCGCTGTCGACTCTACTGCGAGTTCCAGCTGTACGAAAGTATAGAGAGGTGATACTCGCGAGTGATACTTGATGTGATAGAATGCGATTTACGATACCTCATAGGGCACGTATGAAGATTTAGCTGGGATCGGTTCATTTTGCGGAAAGAATAGGTAATTGCACGTGTGATCAGGTTTCAGTAACTCGTTTCCAACGCTCACGTATTGAATTCAGGTCCAGTGTAGACCAGCATTGTCAAATTGTCCTTTATAAACATTTGTCTGCCCTGTAGTGGTTCTTCGTTGCCGTCAATTTTAATTGGCTTCCGAAGTCCTATTTTTAGGCGTCGTGTGGGTGGATAACGACCTTCTCCCCAGATACGCCCTGCTTGTTTTTCGCGAGTGCATCTTCAATACAACCTAGACCACCAGGAATCACAAGTGGGCGGTTGGGCACGAACCTTCCCTTTGCAATATAGCCAGCCTCTCCGCCGAGATGCTTCATGAGCGGCTCGCTCAGATACCTCAAGCTGGGACCCGAGCCCAGGCCCAGAACACCCTTGATCTCGACCTTGGTCTCCTGAGCCTGGCCCCGCTCTTTCGCCTCAGCATTGGCGCCCTGCACCGTAACAACATTGCTGCCCTCCGTCTTCGTGGCGCCCAGAATCCCAACGCCCAGAATCTGGGTGTCCTTGTCAGAGACAGCATCGAACACAAAAGCCAGCGGCAGCCCGCCGATGGCAGTCTTGAAGTCATCCGGGCTTCCCTGCGTCGCACGATCGAGCACAACGTCCGCGCCGAGCCCCTTAAGGAAGTCGGCGTGCTTCGCGCTGGCGTTTGTCACGATCTTCTCGAAGCCAGAAATCTTCGCGAGCTGGATCGCGTACTGGCCCACGGACGTGCTGCCGCCCAGAACCACAATCGCATTGCCCTTGCCGGCCTGCTCGCCATTCTCGTCCCACGGCGCCGCAAGCCCGTGGCCCGTCTTGTCGTAGAAGCCTGTAGTCACAGCCACGGTCGCGAGCGATATGCCCGCCGCCTGGTCGTCCGTGATGTTGGCGGGCGTCTTGGCGACCAGCGCCGAGGGCATCTTGACATACTGTTGGAAGGTGGACGAGTCGTAGTTGCCGATGATGCCCTGGAAGAAGACGCGATCTCCGACGGCGAAGCTGCCCACATCGGGCCCCACGGCGGCGATGGTACCGGCAGCATCGGAGCCGAGCACAGCCGGGTAGTCCTTGATGAAGACTTTATAGTCACGCATCTTCCAGTCGACCGGGTTGATCGCTGTGGCTGTGACCTTGATGGCCACCTCGCCAGCCGCAAGCGCCGGCAGTGAGCGGTCGCTCAGGATGTGCTGCGCGCCGGCCTCGGGGACGGTCGCTGCTTTGAAAGTAGTGGGGACGCTCATTTTGACTTTGGAGGGGGTGATGATGATGATGATGATGGCATCTGCTTCCTCTAGTATCACAATTTCAGTATTTATATGTAAGTGTCGGCAGCGAAAAGCCTGCGCGAAGCCGAGGCTTGTCGCCCGCTTGCAGCTCGTTCCGTCGTCATGGTTTGGTGATGCCGCGCTGTAACCGACAACTGAACTTACCCTTCTTAACACGAGGGTCTGTCACGGACCACCTTTTAGCAAGTTTATTAATCGTCAAAATACAAGAAATATATTTATGTCAAAAGAATGAAATTAAAAATTATAATGGTATAAATAATAATTAAATAAAATATGTATATTATAGTTACATAATAGTACTTTATTGTAATTAACTCGACATTCAAATTTAAGACTTAGAATTATTAAAAATAGCAAGAAACGCAATCCGCTGCTAATTTCGAAAAAAAGGGTTTAAGGTTAAATTTATTACTAACTATTAATATTTCATATTACTATATCTTAACACTACATCTAATTAAATTATTATTTATATTATTATAATCCTTATAATATAGCGATTCTTGTAATGTACATATATTCTTTATATTTTAAAAGTTGATAAGGCTGCTAATAAGTGGTCCGTGAGAAACCCTTGTGCTAAGAAGGGAAGGTTCAGTTGTCGGTTACAGCGGTTGGTACCTCTAGCATTAGTAATACGACAGCTCCACATCCAAGATCATGTCCAAGAATCATGTCCAAGAATCATGTCCAAGATGGGCCCACTTATGTCGTTCCTTGACTCGTACAACTGACCCAGATCTTGATTGGAGAGCGTGCGAGGTGGAACTTAGAGCAGCTTTCATTCAAATAAGAGTTGTCGAATTGTCTCTTTGGAAGTGGCCGTAGCATAACATGTTCCATGCATTTTGCCAGGAGGAAACACTCCACAGGCTCAACACGCCTAGGCGTAAACCTAGCACCCATCCATTATGGAAGTACACCTTGGGCAGTCAGAAGGAAGCTGACTGCGATGTGGAAGACCTTTTGTGAATGATGGCCCCATAGCAACAAGCAAGCGAGGATGTCGCGCACAGGGAGGAGGCTGGGCCGCCCGGGCGCTGAAGAGAACTGCTCATAGGCCGTAGTACGCAGAAGCGAGTAACGAGGATCCAGCGATGGCCAAAACATCGCAGCTTGCTGTTACACGATTGTTGTGTTACAGTTGCTATTCTAACCCACCCTGTTCGCTAGGTGCATCACTGGGCATGCCGCGCACGCAAGCAAGCAGTGAAATGTGGAATTGTGAAGTCTACGAGAAATCGATGGGAGAAGCACATCGCATATCAGTGGTGTTTCAGTACCTGCTTATGCTGTGCTACTGCGACTGACTTAGTGTTGCATATTGCTCGCAGCCGCAGCCCCACGACATAAGCAATGCTGACAGGTGAGCCAGGTAAAGCTGCACGCAAGGCTGACACGACAAAGAAAAATCAAGGCCCAACGTATCCACCAGGAATCAGGTGATTGTGCCGGAACCCAGAGCCAAAAAGAAATACACAGTTTGCCACGCGTAATTTTTCTCTCAGGGACTTCAGGAAGCGCATTGGTGCAATATTGAGAAAATCGAATTTGAGCACTCAACCAATCGCAGTAAGGTGACGGCGCAAAAGAAGGCTCCGGTTTTCAGGAATGAGTGTCAGGCGCCAAGGAAGCGATTGGTAAAAGTCCAACGCAGAACTGCAAGAGGCTCTTTACGCTCTGGTTGGGGCCAGAGTGGACTATGACTAGAGGTCTGGAAGCTCCAAATTGGTGGTTGTATCTAGGTAAAACTCTCATCATGATCATTCGAACACTCGACTAGTCGACATGATTCATAAGTGTTGCCCGGGAGGCCACAAGCGCACTGATTGACGTATTGCATATAGACACCTCGTGACCCCGAGCTTTGGCAGATCAGTTCTCATGTCGAGACCTACCCGGATGTCTGAAGCATCCATGATTTGCGCCTGTTCACAGGCGCTCAAATTTGCACAATGCTCCTCTCTAGTATTTCGGACAGTTCCCTGTATATGTCATCGTATTGCCTGTGATGAGTTGCCATCAGGCACGTCTATACATGCTCTATGCACCTAGAGCTCTAGAGACGTCCAAAGGTCACCTGACAATAGAGGAGGAAGCAGCTTCTGCCGCTCATCTTGTCACCTAGCTCTTCATGTCGGCAATATCTAGCACAGACTGGCAGAGCTGTGGTTTCTGATTGTGGAATGTCTCGCCACTTGCTATTCTGTCCATCTTTCTGATACCGCGCCACTCGAAATAATCTGCCAGGCAACTTCGGATATCTTGCACTGGCATGTTGGTTGGCCGGACGTTGTCCCTTACAGTCTCTGCTGCCTGTACACAGTCAGCTAGCAGATTTCAAAGGCTATCGCTTCTTATGAGAGCGTTCTCGATCTCGTCCCGAGGTCGTCAATCTTTCGAAGAGGGTGCGGGGGTAATAGATGCAGAAGCGTTGTCGAGACCTATGGGAAGTGATGACTGTATGGGCGCAGCCGCAGAGACAGGCTGTAGTGCGGATTTCGAAGTCTTTGGAGTTTATTCAACGCTTTGTTACTTGTGAGCTCGAGCCATGGCAGCTGTGCAAACGGCTGACGATGCACAAACTCCCATGACTTCTCAGATGTCGAGTGACCGATGGAATCTGTGCCAGCATTACAACGTAGAAGGCTTGATCCAAAAGGAAAATGATGCAACACAGTCTATGGAGTGACAGCGCTTCATTTTGATGTGGATATCTTGTCTCAAATTTGACTACGCGAAAGATTCGATTGCGCACAATTGCTGGCGGCGGCGTGGCTGCCAGTTGCGAAGCTTGCCGCACACAGTCATTTGACAATCCCTGCTAATGATCGAATTATCAGCAGACTAATTCACCCTCAATTAACGTGGATTTGAGAAACAAGGCCTGAGTTTGCGGCTTTGCGGCTTATTTGAGCACCATCTCACATCTAACGCCTGGCTGGGTATGGATATGTCCGTGTCCATCTGAATGTAGAGCACGTCGCGACTGGGCAAACCTAATCAACGACAATACATACTAAGTATATGGCAGACAACATTTTTAAGAAGTGCTCAATATTACCAGTGGATCGATCTTTTAGACGCAGGCATTGAGCTCTGTGACTGCGGACTCACTCACGGTGGCATCTGCACACTGCACACTGCAGACTTGAGCAGACAAGGCTGCGAGGCTACGCCAAGACAAGGCCACCAGTCACGTTATACGCTTTGTGTGCAAGGGTCACGAGTATCCGCATTAAACCACGACTTTCGAGTTGACCCCTAAATAGAAATCCGACTCCCAATCTATTTCACGCCTCTTTTCTGTTTGATTTCATTTGCACTCGGTCATGGGAGCGTATTTCAAGCAGGACGTGAAAGAGCCAAATAAGCTGCCTACGTCTAGCTGGAGCGTTCTGGCAAAATAGTCAAGGCGGAATAAAGAAGCATAAGTATTTCGCAAGCTTGGAACTCTGTCTCGCTTGAGTTCCGCACTGAAAAGTCTCTGGCAGAAAGTGGTATTTTTCACCGCACAAGGGTCTTAGCGAAGGGTAAGCGCAGAAAGACGCACAGGTTCTCGTCACCAAGCTTTCAGCGAACGTGAACATCCTTACTCGGTGCGGGGTAAAATCATGAAGATTCTAAAACGTTGCATCACGATGCACGGAACGATTCACGAAAATTCCAGAGCCAAAAATCGCAGTATGAGGCTGTCATCGCGCTCGAGGCTCCATCAGCATTCTGCAGGCGTGCGTAGCGACTCACTGATCTGATGATGCGGAGTACCAGGTGGCTTCAGGACTCAATAACGCAAATTGAGCTGTTCAAAAGCTGTTGCGAGCATCAGAGCCGCTATTCTGGAGACGTCGAGGTGCGTCATGGATGCACTTACCTCATACCCAGGTGAGTTGCCATTGACCCCTTCAGGTGGAAGGACATTAATGCGCGGTAGTGAGCCATACAATTGGATCAAGCATCGCATTCTGCTCGTCTCGCCACAATACATGGCACATATGACTTAGGCAATGCTGCTGGAGACTTAGCTGGCCACAACCGTACCCGGTAGGATCAACTGCGTCAATGACCCGCCTTCGTGCCGTACAGGTATGCAATAGCACACTTGTCGCTCTAGATCTGAAGGTCTTGGGAGGCGACGAGAATTTCACTGAATCCCAGCTCAATGATACTTTGATAACCACTTGCAGCATGTTTAGCTGTCCAGATATGAGGTCTCACTCGAAAGGTCACTGTCGAGTGTCTTCACGGAAGAATACAGGGAAGCGCATCCAGAGGTAATCACCCTGGCGGCGATTATCCTAGAGGTGATTATCCCAGGGGTGATTATCACACAGGCGAGTGTCCCAAGGATGAGTGTCCCAAGGATGAGTGTCCTATGGACGATATTACTGTGCAAAAGCAGTACTAGATGATCCAGTACTGGAGAATTCAATGGAAGGTTTTTGAGATAGTGGTGCAGGTGGTCGAGACTTTTGGCGGCGACATCCGTATACTCGTGGCCTTCCACTCGGACTTTCAACAGATGCTTTGAGAGGTATGTCACTCTTTCGCAAGGTCTCGGGTGAACACGCTGCCTCGTCTCGTTCAAAGCTGCCAGAAACCGCGTAATAAACCGTTACAAAGGCCCTTGCGTGCATGTTAAGTCGATAACAGAATGTGAGACCGACGATGGCTCATATAGAAGGCACACAAACCCCTCGGCCATGCCCTGAATTGGGTGATCCACGGAGCACAGAGGACTTGACTTGGGACTAGGTTTGTCTAGAGCAATTACCAAATCGACCATTCTGAGACGCAATCGAAGTTTTGTGCACACTGCCGCTGTAACACTTGAGTAACCTGCTAGACGGCCTACATGATAGACAGTTGAGAGCCGAAGCTCATAGGGCGGAGACAAGAAGAGCATATTAAGACGCCTAACCAGTCAAATGATTTTTTTTTTCGCAACGCACGATTTGCCTGTGGTTCAGGCCATTTGTATCTGCCTTGTGGTGTAGGAGAGCTTGACAAAGAACTGGTTTGTGCACATGCAGCCGTCCGCTCTACCGAATATGGAGAGCCAGACAGTCACGTTCCCACGAAACTGTCGGTTTACGTTTATGAAGGAAGGCATGAAAGTACTCAACATTTCTGAGAGGCCTACACAATGTTTTAGCTCGCGTTTGGCAGCCCTGCATAGTACCACCGCTAGTGTCGGGGGCTATCTAAGCGATACTGATCGGATGATTATTCGCAGACTCGGCCTCACAGTAGCAGGCACAATTTCCCAGCTAGCAGCCTAGGCGCATGTCACCGGCAGAACTCGTCTGCGCGTAGAAGCGCCGCTAAAGACAATGGACGGCCGGGAAAACATTGGTCGAATATGGGACGAGACACTTTACTTCTTCTGCAGCTAATAGACCTGCAAACAACGTCACTCTCTCCGTACCATCGAAAGCCAAGTACGAGAATGCGGCCCGCACGTCCGATCTACTGGATACACATGGCATCGCAAGCTGCGGCCACGGGTCCAGCCGTCTAGCTTTTGGCTCTGGACCCGAGTCTGACGTCGCCATATGGGACGAACTGGGTTACTGAACGTTGACGTGGACGCTGTGCACAAATGGACGGCTTCGTGCAGAGGGCCCTTCTGCCGGCCCAATGGTCGAGCAACGGGTCGCGAGGCCCGGTTTTGACACGGTCACGAGCCACTTGTCTGCCGCCATCGTGAGATCATCCCGTGTGCGCGGCCGTCTCCAGAGCCCAACGGCAGTGAGAATGATAGGCATGTCGGAGCTGTGGCCGTCCACGCAGCAGGTAGGTCAGAGCCGCAGGGCCCGGTGTGCGTTGGACTGCTCGCAAAGCACGCTACGACTGTGCCTACGTTGCCGAGTGGCCGCGGGCCCGTACACCCACCGCCCGGACGACAGCGCTTGCAGGTCTGGGCAGAACCAATGGCTGGAGAGCAGAGGGTGGTACTGGAAATGCAGGTGAAGACGTTCGGGGAATTGGGTGACCCTCGGGTCTGCACACCCTCTGACAGTGCAACAGGCCACTACCCAACGGATGACCAGACTAAAGCACTCCTGGGTGCGCCATTTTCGGTGGCACAGGACGAGACGGATGTTACTGGTGACGGGGCATTCGTGGTGCTTTAGTAATTCGCTCGGATGTGATGGGCTTGTGGCAATGCGTTGAATGGGCATGTGGAACGAAGTTCTCTCATAGGCAGCACAAGAGACGGGGCATTGAAGAAACTGCAAGAGAACATCGCCACCGGGGCATGTTCTATGTAAGACGGCCTGCGTGTTGCACGCTCGTCTCCTGCACAACAAACTTACCTCAGATCACTGAACAAGTTCCGAGGGAAGGTCAGATTATCCGCAGGTCGGTAGCTGATACACTTGACCGCTTGGAAGAGGAGTTGAAAGTGAAAGGATTTGAATAATGAGAAAGACTGTCAAGAACTTGGCCTATTAGCCGCAGATCTTCCTCACCGCCATGCCCTTTGAGTGTCTCAACCGTGCAGCGAGACCGACGAGAAGGCATATCCTCGGGAGCTAGATTGCTCGCCCGGACCACACTTACTCGGTGAAGTAGTCCCCCCGGATCTCGGTGAGAACTGGGAAAGGTGGGTCTTGACGTCTTCCACGAGTGGAATTGTTCTGGAAGACGCGGATAGGGCCACGACCGAGCACAACAGACGCTGTGAGAGTGACTGCAGGTTAGACACATGCAACGCAGGTGGTGCGCACGCGTACGTGTGCTGTCCTCGTTCATGCAAAGACCTTTCGGTTTTCTGCCAAAGAGTTTCTGGTTGACAGATTTCAGCCAGGGGGGAAAGAGAGCCACAGTAACAGGAATACGCGTGTTAATGAGCCAATGATATTAGTAATTTCTTCTCGATTGCAAAACCCACTGAAGGGAAACGAGGGGTAGCCGTCTCGCGATCATTCCTCACTTGTCACTTGGCGGGGTAACTTTCGCAATCGGCCCACCTTTCTTTTGTCGACTCCTGGCATCGTGCAATATCTCCTGCTTCAGAGCATGTCACCTTCTTCGGTCAATCTTCATCTAGTGACACGTTACCCCCATGCGGAACTAACCAGGACACGCGAGACGCCAGACACACAAATGCGCCGCGGCATGCACCCCGCCCGCTCACCATGTTCGCATACTCTCAGGCTCTCGAGCTGAAGCCATCAAGGATCAGGATCGTGATCAGCAACTTGTCGAGGACGTATCAACCCGGGCTGGCCTAGGCTTGCCTGACTACCGCCTGATGACAGGAGCTCTCTTGGCTATCACCCAGGTCATCGCAAACTTGGCACCCACTAAATCGGATCGACTCGGGCTAGATCCCATAGCAGCGAATGGCCCTGCTGTCTTCTAGAAGAGACCGAGGATCTATCCGGTTGATCACCCGTGGGGACCTCGATTCGACAGCGGATCAACTGGGATTGGCGCTGCTCGTGACAGTGGAAAAAAATCTGAAATGGCATAGCTGTGTCTAATATAGGGACTCTGGCTTTCTCGATCTGGAGCATCGTAGGCTCGACTGGCTAGTAGCCGCCCAAAATGTCCGGCTTTACCTAGCCCGAAACGACTTTTCGAGCTGTCGCTGTCCAACGAGGTCTGACATAGGATCGTGACGTCTTTTAGTGGAAGTCTATCAGCAACATCGACTGATCTGGCCCCCAACCGCTGGTGAAGCTAGCTTCATGCACTTGTTGGCTGTTGGGGCAGTTCCTTCAGCTTCTCCGGCGTGGGGTCAATTGCCACTCAGCCCGCCCTGTGTGCACTGAGCCGCTTTTCATGACCACGCCGCCAACGTGCTTCAGGCACGCGGGCCTGTTCTTCACACCTTGAAAAAAATGTGCCCTGGGCGTGGTGGAGGGTTGACTTAGAATGCCTGGACACTGTCGTAAGACGGTAACCAGTACCTGCGTTGTGCCGGCCGTCACGAGAGGCTGCAGATGATCGCAAGCCACCAGCGTGTGCTTCACATCCGTACGTGCGACGGAAGACCGGTGCCTCTTGGGTGGTGGGCTCGGGCGCAAACCATGGTGGTGGTCTCATGCAGCCTTGAAGGAATCAGGATCGCGCCGAAAAAGCTAGACAGTGCCAACGAAAGGTATCGTGTGAATGGTGGGTCCTTGGCCAACGTGGTTGCATGGGGCTCACCCAGGCAAGGTCAAGCACGAATTTGTCGTGACGAAGGCAGAGAGAGTGCGTGCCTCAACCAAAGCCGAGAAAGGCGCGCTCAACGCGGCTTAGAGTTGTGGGGCAGTTCAAGACCGCCGACACTCAGCTAGATATTGAGATGTCATGATTTGTGGGCGATGCCACCGTGTGGGTATTGTGGATGCGACCTCCATCCTGCCCTATGCATCTCGATTCAGAAGAGTGTCAGCCTCGGCTGATCCAAAGTATCCCACCGGCGCTATGGCTCAAGGCCGACACAGCGGACGAGGCCGTCTCTGCTCGGCCTCACTTAGTTCATTCGAATGCTGCGTTGATCAACATTACCGGACCTCGACTGATTCTACCGGATAGAACATGCGCCCATAGAGGTGCTCAGCATTGTTGGATAGCTTTTAGACTTACGTTGAGCTGCCGAACTAGAGAATCCCGCCGTGCGAAGCATGGAAACGCTGGGCCGCATAGTCGCAACGCAAAGTTTCTTCTTTTGATGAGATACTCCAAATCTGTTCCGTCGAATAGGCGTCTGGCATGCGGCAGCCATGCGTGGGCACCATGATTATCGAATGGAGGGTATATCGCCGCGAGATCTGGCCGAAAATTGCTGGTACTGCGAGTACCACAGACACCCGGTTATTTATATGACAAGGGATGTACTTTTTGTTAAGGTCCCCACTCTAGACGGTTACTGACAGCCACCAATCCACCTATACCAGAATAGACCGCATCGCGAGTCTTCCGCTTTCCCCGCGTGATCCTACTCGTCCGGGCAAACAGCGCACAGAGCTCTAGAGGTGTACATTGATGTGAACGAGGCCTGGCAGCCTTCCAATGCGGACGTGCTGATACAGGAGAGAGAGAGACGGCTAGCAGACTCATATCACGCGCGTTTGATAACTTTATTTGGGTAGCAGGTTGAGGACTTGATGACATCCTGGCCGAGGTCGCCATGCCACAGCATCTGGCAGGTGAGACGTTTCAAGGACCAGCGTATTCGGGCAGTGTAAGGTAGACCGCCGACTACGAAAGCACGAGCGAGGGCGAGACTCTATGTCCTACATTCAACTCTTAGAAGCAGAAGTGACACAAGCTACTACACACCGCCATTGCTGCGGATTACCTCATCCGCCAATCGTCAGGTCTGTGAGTGCCTCATGTGATTCACAACGAGGACTCTTCCAAGATATCTGGGTGTGCCTATTGACCCATTCACCAAGTTGGTGCATACGCAGACCCACCTGCACGCATTCAGTTGCCGTGCCATTTGAGATGTTATTGATACCCGTTTTGAACATATCATTGTTTTACTTCTCTGCTCCGTCGGCGCCTTGTCTTGACTCTACTGTCATCTACGCCCTGGGCTGTGGTTCTCGCAAACGCAAATCAAAGTTCTCACCATAAGGTCAGCCTTTCTTGCTTGAAACCGATTGACTATCAGTCTCGAAACTCTCAGAATCTCGTCCTCACGTCTCTTTGGCCCCTCGGGAAAGTGTATAAAAAGCTGAGCGCACCGTCGTCACCACACACATCCGCCACCATTCGTGGCCGGCTCACTTTTGGGAAACCCGCGCGCGGACCCGTGAACGAGTCGGATCTCGCTGGAACACGGAACACCACCATCACGGAAGCAGTCGCAGGCATTGGAAAGAACGCCGGCTTTTTTCTCGCCCCTCGAAGACTTTCACTTCTTGAGGCTTCAAAGGTTGAGTACAGAGCCTGCCGTGACTTTCATCTTGGTCCTATCAACACATCTGGAGTGACGGCCGGATCGACACTACGAAGACCTGAACGCGAGTGATCGCAAATCAACCGCCTGGATAACCCAGTTCGTGGGCTGACTGGTTTTCTTTCTCAAGTATCGATCATCGGGCGTACACGAAAAGCCTGCATTTCCGGTTCGCTGCCAATTGAGACCACTAGTTCCGTCACAGCAGCAAGTCACCGAGTTACTGCAGGAGGCACACCAACGAACGAGCTCCTCTCGAAGAAGCCGATAGAACGAGACAGGGGCAACGAGCGTGCTGACAGTTGCCGTTCCGGACCATCCACATCAACCTCCCAAATGCCCAAGGCTGTCTGTCTGTGTCTGTCAGTCAGCGCCGACGCCTAGTTACTGCCTACCGAGCGCCCAGGGCGCCTCACCCGTCTTCAAAGTGCACCCTTTGTCGTTTCTGGACGAGTTCAACGTCCGATCTTGCAGCTTTTGACGGCAGAAAGCATTTCTGCCTTTCCCGCAGCTGTGTTGGTTGGGAAGCCCTTGTGTTGCCTCCACACCGGAGAGGCCACTACCGCCCCTTGGCACCGTGAGTGATTGGACCTCGTGGCCTCGCGCTGGAATCCGGGGCTTTGACTTTCTTCAGAGCAGCGCCGTTGGGTTCTACTCCTGCACTCCTGCATGGTGCAGTGCACTTCTGGCACGCTGCTCAGGTCCGGGCACCATCATCCACAGGGACCGGCGGTCGTCATCTACCTAGGTCTCTCTCAAAAGGCTCCCGCGGCTTCTTTTCGCATCCCCTCCCCTGCTACCTACTCCGCTATACCATACGCTGCGTCGTGAAGTCGCGGCTTGAATATCTGAAAATACCCTGGGTTTCCATTACTCGCTCCTGGACAAACATCTTCTTGTCCAGTGCCTTCTCGGTGCTCGCACGCATCCCACTTCGATACTGAACTACGACGGACCGGCTTTTGAGGCACAAGGCACACAGTTTCTGTGATTTACCCGGACACCTCGCGCTGGCTCGTGAACACGGCCTTTCTCGCGACCGCTTCGCTGCACGCTCCACTCCACTCCAGGACGTTGCCTTGGCCTGGGCACCGAGTTGATATCATTCGGCCCCAGAATAGACCGCCGCTGCCTCCGCTCCCTTGTACGACTGGGGCACGGCATTAATCACCACGAGCAGTCCAGACTCTCGCCGAAGACAGGAGGTCTTTCCGCTCTCTCGGGTCCATCTTCAGCCTTCTGCACCCCAGCCTTGGTGTCCGCTCCGCCCCCCCCCCCAACTCCCTTTGATACTACTTTCATATTGCATTGCCTCATCCCACACCGACAGGACCGACTTCTCTTTCTCACGACTTCGTCAGCCTTGCTCACCAACGGTCATTCTTTGTCTCAGCTCAGACTGTGTGCTTCTGTATCAGTGCGCTTAATTCGGCGGCTGGCCCCTCATCACCAGCCATCTCCGCCAGAGACGTCATCGTCACACGATCCTAGTACTCTTGACCCGCTCTTTTGCACTCGAACGTCGGGTCAACATTCCTCACCGACGACCCGCAAGACCACCGGCACACCCTATCATTGATAACGACCATCACGAACTGGCGTGACTTCCGTCCGTCTTCAACATATCCACTTCGCCGATCGCTAGCTGTCTGAGTCGGCTTCTTTCATGACCCACGGCTAACAATCCATCTACCCCGTAACACCACCCATCATGGCGACCATCACTGCGTCAGATCCTTATAAGATCCTTGGCGTGGAGAAAGATGCAGACTCCGCGGCCATCAAGAAGGCATATCGGAAGCTGGTGCTGAGTTGTCATCCTGACAAGGTCACGGATGAGTCTCTCAAAGCAGAGAAACAGGAAGAGTTTCATCAAATACAGCAAGCATACGAGACTGTCGGCGACCCAGACAATCGGATCAAGTACGAACTCGAGCTCAAGGCCAAGAAATTGAGGGAAGAGAGGGACCGGGCAACGCCCAAGGGTTCTCCGGCACAGTCACGCAACGTCAACATCAACATCTACACCGCACAACATCCTTCAGAACACCGCTCCTCGTCAAAGTACTCGCCATCGAAATCTGCTTCCTATAAGCCCTACTCTGCCGAGTTCGCCAAGTCTTGGGAACACAACCTTCCGAACAGGTCGAAGGCCTACGAAGCAGAAAGGAAAACGCGGCGGACGTATAGTGATGAGAGGCTTAACGAAGATTCGAGGGAACGAAAGCGACGTGATGAGGACCGTCGACGCAGGCAAGAAGAGGAGGACGACAGGCGCCGAAGACAAGCCAAACGGGAGCGAGAAGCCGCCCTGGAGCGGGAGTTGAAGGAACGCGCACGTGCCAAAGAGCTTGCGAGGAAAAGGGAACGTGAGGAACGTGAAGAGAGGTTACGAGCTGAGGCTAGGGCAGAAAGGAAGTCGAGAGAACGAGCCGCTGCTGAACGCGACTCTAGACGAAGGCAAGAGGCTGACGAGAAGCTCCGATCCAAGATGCGGTCTCACGAGCACACCAGCGAAGAAGACGACGACAGGAAAAGTCGATCCAAGAAGTCTTCTAAGAAGGACAGTCCGAGAGACAAGACTCCCTCTAAAGCCAGAGATCGCACTACTCCTCGCGAAGACGTGGTGCCCGAGCTTCCCACCGCAGCGGAGCAACTCGAGTCGACGGCAGCCTACGAATCCAAGATGGCCTATGCAGCCGGGTACATCCGCGACCAACAAGTCAAGAAGAACAGCAAATCCTCGAGCAAGCACACAACAGAGGGGCCCTCCTTCTCAGACGCATACCCCGACCCGAACAAATGGGTGCCCAAGCGCCGTGTCTCTGGAGAGAAAACATCCAAAGCCACCGCAGAGCCCGTCAGCATCGACGACGCTATCAGCCCGTCCTCCACACCGCAAGCCCCACCTCGTCTACACAAGTCCTACACCATGGGCCACGTCCCTACCTCGGACGCGCGCCCTTCAATGCTCGGCCGCTCGCAGACCTTCGACGCAGAGGCCTTTTCGCGCCACGTGGGCTCCGAGCGGGCCGAGCGGCCGCGCCTCAACCGCCAGCGCACCACGGTCGACGAAGACGACTACTACTCAACGCCACGCGTGCAAAAGTACAGCGTCGGCCGCGACAAGGGTCAACCGCGCGTCTTTGAGACGACTCCGTACCGCGACCCATACACGCCAGGCGGAACCTTTCCCAAGGTCAAGACGGCGCCGGCGTATGGGCCAGAGCACCTTAGCTACTCTAAGCGGCACGACACGTCGGATGTTATGTTCGCCGATTACAACACTCCGAGCCAGCAGCCGTATGTTGCTACGCATTCGTGAGCCGTCGTGTAGCATTCGTCGTACAAGCTTGGTGAAGGGAGGTGGCGTCCAAACCGTTTCCTACCATATATGGGCTTCTCATTTGTGTGTGTTTGCTGCCCTGGCGTTCTATATCAGACATTTGGTCCCCTCGGCGAGGGTTGTCCATCATCTATGGTTCTGCTTCTCCATCAGGCGCTAAACGGTGTCTTTTCATTCTCTTCTCTAGGAACCTTACTCTCACTGGACATGTTTATCCTGCACATGAAAAAAAAAAAACATACAGCAAGTAACGAACCACCGTGTCTCAACGACAATTTTACACTGCGGTTTGGCATGGGCTTGGATGGGTTCACTGTTTGCTTCTGTTGACAGCGGCCAGGCCTGACGAGACAGGCGAGACACAGCCCGTCTTCGGCTGTGGCAGCAGGAGGGACAGATCTTAGACTGGGTCAAAGCCGATGCCTCGCAGTCTCCTGTAACACCAGCACAAATGTCAACGTCAGTCGACAAGACCCGAAGCCCTGGTCCACACCACAACACCATCATCAACGCGGAAGAGGCGAATACCCACATACATCCAACACCACATCACATGAATTTGCCTTTCTTGCATTGGAACCACAGGACGGACAGGGAGTATTTCACGGGATCATGAGATAACGCCCACAACACATACATAACATCACATACAGCGACAATAAGTCATTTTCTCTTGGGAGTGAGAGATGGAACCAGGCATCTAACCGGATATGAATGATGATAAACCAATTTTACATAGCGTAGGTATCTACGTACCGATTGAAGATATTTGTCACAACTATGTCCCTTAGCTTTCCTTATGCATTCTGTTATCAGGCTGTTCAAACTCCATCCGGAGGGAAATATTGGCTACTATGCAGCTACCCAATATTTACGGTACATCAAGAACGCCAAACCAGCAACTAGTCGCACCACGGCTAGGACGGACCCTGGGGTATGACCATATATCGACGATGAATCCATAAAGCGACTACCGTGCAGCCAATGTGTCGGAGGGGTGGGATTACGACACATAACAGCAACAGTCAAGGAAGCCAGGAGTAACACGGACAACTAATTATTACACTGACAATGATTAAATATACTTCCTTCGACATTCGTCCTCCCTCACGAGTCATCTTGTTGTGTTTCGAGGACTACAGGAGAGTCTGTCCCCAGCACGTCGCACCCTACAGTAGCGTTTCCACCCAGATTGAGGCGCTTCATGCACAGACGAATCGTCCAGAATGAACCTACGTGTTGTGACAGACTTGCGTGCGCTTCAAAATGTTGCTCGCAGATGGTGCTTGAGGACTCGTGCGCAACAAAGATAGAATGTATGCTTTCTGCTGAAACTAACGCTACTCATAGGCCAAGTCCACAATGCTTACTCGGCCACCTGTTCCGGCCACATATGCGAAATGCGACGAGCACATTGTCTGTGTGTTCTTATACACTGGCTTGTCCAAGCCGCCCGTGTGTAAATGCACAACAAATGGTGGGTATCTCTTCTAATTCAAGGGTATCGATCCCAATTTTAGCCAACTACAGCCATCCCGAAATTGCTTCTGAAGCCGCCTCCTAGGAAATGTAAGGTCTAGGTGTGATGAGACATCTTTTTAGACGAGCACATAAAGAGAGCAGATCTGTAAAGCAAGTCAGCTTTCGTATCCTGGCAGTTATTCAGACGGGAGGCGCTTACCAAGCTTAGCCCCATGATCATGGAGCACCAGAAACAAACATTATTCAGCGTTTCCTTTCCACGTATCCATCGAGTGCGCTGCAGCATCACGATTGGCAGCTGCGACATCTGGCAGATGAACCCATAGCCACGCAGCTTCTTGGTGATACACGCCATAACGATTTCATGGCCCAGCGCACTAATCAAAAAGGTAATGAGCGTAGCGTAGTTCTTGCCGATGTGCGGCCGCGACGCGCTGTAAACGTGCCGCCGCAAGAAGCTGTAAACGGGCACGTTCCACTCGCGGCTGAACTCCATCCAGTCGGTGCTGTTCCACCAGTCGGCGTAGAAGTGGCGGTCCGCGAAGCGCGTGATCTCGGCGAAGGCGCCGAGCACGTACTCGAAGATGACGAGGAAGACGAGCAGGAAGGTGAGCATGAAGGGAAAGAGCAGCCAGGAGATGGTCTCGGCGAGCACGAGGCAGGACTCAGCGGCGCCCATGGAGCGGTGGAGGCGCACGGACGAGGTCTGGAGAATGGGCAGGATGAACTCCTCGGAGATGATAGTGAGGAGGAAGATGCAGCCGAAGACGGCGATGACCTTGGAGATGAGGTTTTGCCAGTCGATCTTCGCGATGCGGGGATATTCGATTTCGTAGCAGAGGGTCGGGCAGAAGAGGAAGTCAACGTAGTTCGGCCACGTCAAATTCGCCGGATATGTGACGTTGCCCATGGGGCTCGTCAGCTCCCTCGCCAGGTCCACGCGCAACTGAGCAATCTCCTCATCCTCCGCGTCCTCCTCGTCACTCCCATGCTTGGCCCGGGTCGGGCTAGCAACGCTTCCACCTGGATTGTCGGCGGTCGGATAGATGTAGGCCGGTTCGCGCGAGGCGGTGGACGGGTGGTCAAGCTCCTGAAGGCGCTTTTCTGTCTCGCCCAGGTGGCCGTTGTAGAACGCATATGAATGCATCTTCATGAGAATCACCATGGTATGAAGAACCAGGAAGACCTGCGATGTCCACGGCCATTGTAGCACGAACGGCACGGCTATCCAGAAGGCCAGCCAGACGACCTGGTAGATGCTCTGTATCGCCATTCCGCCCTTGGCCCAAGTAGTACTGCTGTCGGCCTTTGCTTTCCTCACGAATAGTTGTAAAGGCAGGACGCCTGACGCACTTGCCACCATGGCCCCATCCGCCAGCCCGAGATGCCACAGCTTCACGGTGAAAAGGGTCCATATTTGCACGCGCATGGGATATCCAGTGTCGTTGATGTTTCGCAACATGGAGGTGATAGCCATAATGGCCAGACCGATCCAGAAGAGGTTGAAGAAGCCATGGAAGTCGCGGTAGTCGGAATGTGGGTCGAAGTGCGAAACGCGGCTCGCGAACTCGATGGTCGGGAAAATCCGACGGCGCTGCTCGGCGCGAGCTTGCTTACGGGCGGTGGAAATGGACTTGGTAGAGGGGAGAGCATCTGCGGGCACCGGCGTCGAGCGGCCACTTTTGCGAGAAGTACCAAGTCAGCTTCAGGGCCACCGAGGCAGCGCTGGTGGTAGAGGAGCGCCGGACGCCGGAAGATGCGCCGGGCCGTACATACCTCGTCAAGCCTGTCGCCAAGCCGTCGTCTTGAGAGTCTGCGTGCCCATTGCTTCCGCCAGATGCGGTCGACAAGTACGACAGTTGCGAATGGACTGGTTTGCGCGGCCGAGGGTGCTGAATGGCGCCGTTGCCGTTGAGATCGTGAAACTCGGCGGAAGACGCCATCTTTGGTGCAGCGGAACAGACCTGTCCTCAATAGCTTGAGAATTATGATGACAATCTCAGGGAGGACACACTCGGACCTCGAGTGTGTACTTGTGAGAGTTGCAAAAGATTGGTAGTAGGCAGTATGCGCAGTGTCTGAAATGCGTGAGGCTTGCGAAGAGAGACGGCAGCAAGCACAAAGGACAGTTTTGATACTGCCATGCCTCAGCTGGGGAATAAGGTGTAGTAACAATTTTAGTTAATGCTGCTGTCGCTAAAGAGTCCATAAATAGGCCATCTCCGTCAAACATGCAGCGAGATGATGGTGGATGAAACATTATTTCGCCTCTCCTGAGTGCTAGGAAGCCGCCCCCCCCCCAATACTCCATACTATTCCGACCTCGCGACTTGCGCCGCGCCTCGGCCAACAGCTGCTCCTGGCTGTGTTGCTGTATTACGTCATCCCAGATGCGGCTCAAAAGTGACGGGAAGAAATGACTCCAAGAATAGAACACTTACTGCGTACCCACCACACCTCCAGATCTCAAGTTACAGGCATGGGCACCCAACGAAATGCAGGTGACTCCTGCGAGGGAGGGAGCCCTTGTTCAGTCTGCTATCGCACCTACTAAGCAGACACCACAAAGACTTCCTATGGCTGGGCTATGGATGCCACGCATATGGGCAATAAGAGCAACCGAGGAGTGAAGGTCAGAATTGCACTTGTCCCAGTCCCCTTCTTTGCCTTTGACGTGTGGTACTACAACAGCCCCAGCGCGCTATAAAGAACTGGCGCCAAAGGGCAAAAATATGGAGGGTTGTGGGCAGCAGCTCTTCTTCATGTCCCACTGAAACCAAGAGCACTTCTTTTCGCCCCAAATCCGAACAACACCCGGTCGGATGAGGTTCCGCACCCTCATATATAGGCTGTCTCTGGTCTCTACAAACCAAGTGCTCCGAGAAGATCGGGTTGTGATCAGTACGCAGGCGCTTGATACGAGTACGTGCCGGATACTCTTTTCTCCATTCCAAGCCTCCTGGTCCCAGTCTTAGGTAGGTCTGGTCGAGTGTTCGCTCAGTGGACAAGGGACGAGAAGATAGAGGATAGAAACAATCCGGGCGGGCAGACTGGATGGGCATCCCAGGGGTAGTGGTCGCAAGTGAGCGTCCTTATGAACTTGGCAATGATCTTCGCAGCGAAGGCATCACCACTGGCATTGAGCGCCGATCGGAAGCGGTCAATGAACCAGTCTATCGCCACGATGACGGCAAACATGCCGGTGATGGGTACGTTGACGGATTTGCCTGCGGAGTTTCTAGTTGAGCCCGAGATGATTTATAGCCTGAAACGAGTGGGATCGGGATTGGTGTGGTTTGTGAGATAACTCACAGATCATGACTACAGGAGCAAAGACCGAGCCTGGAACGGGCGACGCGCCAATTGTCGATAGCGCGGAGATCAGTGCGATGAGCACATAATCATTCATGGACAGCTCAATCCCATGTGTAGCGGCCATGGAGCACACGGCCACGAGGAAAAACAAGGCCGTACTGTGTGACACTCGATCAGCTACCATAAGGCCGCCAACGCACAAGGTGCAACGCTGCGGTGTCCAAAGTGATTGCTCACCCATCCATGTTGATCAGTACCCCAAGGGACACGACGAACTTTGTAACTACCTCCGGCACCTTCTGCTCAAGACAGCATTCCATCGTCACGGGAAGGGTAGCAGCCGAGCTTCCAGAACCCCAAGCTTTCGTCCACGCCGGCGCGATTTTCCAGAAAAAATCGTATGAATCTTCCACGAGTATGCGCAGGAAGAACCCGGACACAGTGATGAATTGATGGACAAACATTCCCGCCAAGCATGCGCCGACGAAGAAACCCATGTTTGTACCCATATCCTGGATGGGAAGGATGAACATGTTCGGGAGGATGAGAAAGAAGAGCCCAATGGGCGCAAGGCGGACAAGAAAGGCGACCGCAGCTGTGACGGGCTCTTCCACCTCTGAAACAACGTTGAAGAAAGTCGACGTTGGCCTCAGCAAATACCCGATCGCCAGCGTCAGGACCATGACCGACAAAAGCCTCTAATCCCCCGAGACGGCCTGGGCAATATTCTCGGGGATCGAGCTTTCGAAAATCCGTATCATAATTTGATACGTCGGAGTATCATTGGTGGCGGTGACGGTAGTCTTCGTCGCGACGTCGTAGGTTGTCTGGGATTCTCCGAAGACGCTTTCCAAGCGGACGAATAGGTTTGCCCACAATAGAGAGGAAGCCAGCGTCCCTTGGGTGATAGCGACGAGCGTGAAGAAGGCATAGTAGCCCAGCGTCCACTTGGCAATGAGACTGCCGTTATCGCGTGTCTGCTTGAGGCGCTGTACGGCGAGGATCAAAGAGGAGCATATGAGGGGTACCACTAAGACGAATCATCAGTATGCGATAGGTTTTAAGTGCAGAGGCGATAGATGGGATCTAACCGACACATTTCAGCGCACGCAGCCACAATTGTCCAGGTATAGCCAGCTAAGCCCTTGCGGACTCCGGTGTATCTTCCACTGTCGCAGCAACGGCAATACCTATGGCAAATGCTAGAAGTGCAGCAATCAACACCTACACTGGAGACTTGGTAAGTGCGTGCCCCCATGGCTTCTTCTTGATTGTTGGTACTGCTGTTTGTCTGATCCTAGAGAAACCCGTGGACTGGGTTGCATGCAACAAGCTGCTTTTGTACGCATCAGTGAGATTTCGTCTGCCGTATGATGGCGAATATGTGGGAGCCAGATTTTGGGGTGCTTTACTGTCCGTCGGGACTTCAGTGTCCTTGGGAAGTCGCAATGTGATAGCGATTTCTCCCGCGCGACGCAAGCCTCTCACGGAGTTGCTGCTGGGCTCAGCGTTGAGCGCCATGTTTACTTCCGATAGATGCTGCCGTGTATTCTTGTCCTGCTGTGAAATACCGTGGAGATGAATTTTCCTAATGCTATAGTCTAATATATCGAATCAGAAAGAAGCATATGCTAGTTCAGTCAATTTAGAAGTCTAGGAGGCTTAGACTGTCGTTAAGAAATTCAGGCCTTTACTAGACATCGTGCACAACAATTAGCCTGGTGATATATTGATTTGATTTGTGTTTGGTTCGTAGATTTTCTAACTTGTTTTGATTTTTCAAATCATCAAGAAACGTCGATTTGATAGGGATCAAAGTATTTGTGTACCTCGCGGCATCAGGACGTTTCGCACCCGGCGAGTCTATGCGTCAAGACACAATCTTCTCTTTTCACAATAATTCTTCGAGCGCAAAAGTCGACGAGATCAGCTCTCACTCAACTTATAGCTACAGTAGTAAGGATGCGCCTTGGCAGCCTCGCTTCCGTGTCGCGTCGATTCTGATAAGTTAAGTTCGTCCTATTACACCTGGCACTAGTCAGATGTGCAGGCGTACATTGACGTGGTGGCCTGCAAGCGACAGTGGACCTTGAAGGAGCGCATATTCCTAATTCATCTGACTGAGGAGCTTTGTAGCGACGTGCAGCATCGCTTGTAGGATACCTAGGTAACCATTTGCAAGGTTTGGAATCACCACCTTTCGGGCGTGCCCCTTCAGGATAACAACCTTTAGATTCAAGGTTATTCTGTAGTTAGACTCCAGATCCTCATCCCCTGTCCCTCTAAATCAATACTTTTGGCAGGCGCTGCTATAGTTTTTCGAATCCCTTGACCACACGATGAGTTCCGCTGTCGCAGCGCCAGCCGGGCACTGCTCAAAGCCTATGCACGCTGGATAACGGGAGGTCCCTAGGCAAAACTACACCTACCTCCTGCCTAGCCAGTGCGTTCATCTTTTTTGCCCTCAGACCATGCCTAGACGCCGCACAGCGCTGCAATACCATGGCCCAAGATATTTTCAGCAGCGATACCAGCCCCACTACCAGTGTAATACCCATGACCTCCATCAACGCTGAAGCGGAGCTTTCTAAGCGCGTCCTGTATGCGCCCGCAAACACGCGCCTCTAGCCCAGCGCCTTCAGCAGCGGATACAGCGTCCCGAATATGATTGCGCCTACTATTAACCCCAAGACCACGGTGTATGCGGCGCGCACCCACAGCAAATCCTCGAGCTGCTTTAAGTACGTAAAGAAATCGCCGCTGCCCGGAACGATAGACAACAGTAGTCGCGCAAGTTGCTCTCCGATAAGTAAGGCGAGGAATGTAATGACGACAAAATAGCAGTAGTAGACGATCTTGGCTTCACACTCGCTAGTCTTGTTGCCCGTGGTGACAAAGAAGGGCTCGATGAATCCCTTTGTGAAGAGTGCGAATTAGAGAACGCCGATGAGGGCGGCGCACTTGAGAAGGAGGAGCACAAAGTGGAATATTGTCTTGACGAGCAGCCAGTCTGTCTTGGGGTCAATCATTGTTGAAATTGATGTCTAGAACGAAGCGCGAGGAATTTGCAGGAAAGACCGATTGTTGTCTTTATCTGATGACACAGAATGTGTAAAAGGGGTTGACAGGAGTGATTTGCTAGAAAGCCTGTTGAGGAGTCAGCAGGTATGTGGCTGAGAAGCTGGAGCAATTTTAAGTGAGTTGAAATTTTGCTGCAGACTTGTGAGATGACTGGAGGTTGTGTGACTTGACGATTTTTGTTGTTGTTTATATCAAGGTGATGGATGAGCTTGATCGTGGGATTTAGGAGTTTTGGCCATTGTAGAGGTTTGTGCAGCATGATCATAAGAAAGTTGAGGAGTGCCCAGTGGAGACGAGTATAATAGAAGCGTTAGAAAGAGGAAGTAGTATTTACTCGACACCAACCTGGGAAACCAGAAATATTCTAGCAGACAGTATACACGGGGATTTGATCAAATCCAGTCACTCTTGATACTCTTGTGACTATTTGTGACTGTAACAGCGTGGTAATCAACGGCGACCTACCCGTCACATTATACGCAGCCGACGGGGCTAGCATATGACAGAAATTTCAGTCTGGCTCTGGTGACTTGATCTCGGCCTCACGTATACTACTTACTGATCGCAGTCCAATGAGACGTGTTATGTGGGAGGCAATCGGTAGTACGTGACAGCGTGTTCACCCTGGTCTGCCATGCACTATCACATATTTTCACACCATGCCTCGCTCTACCCGGACACTTTGTTTCTCGGCAGCGTAGATTGCGCTCAAGCGTACGGCTGGGGATTTCGAGGCTGAGCTCTTTCCCACCACTGTCTCTCTCAATCAAGAAGCACCCTCAAGGCTCGACGTAGAAGTCGACAACGCGCAAATAATTGATGGATAATTGCACCAGAGCAGACTGCTGAGACCGGAGTAGGTTGAATGTTGAAGCGATATCCCGTAGACCGGCCACAGGTGATTAGCCCAGAGGCGATTATCCTGACGATGATTTTACCAAAGGTGATCGTCCTAGACGTGATTGTTTTGAAGATGAACATGCTAGGGGCGATGCTAAAAGCAGTACCATGTGATCTCACTGGAGACCTCAGTGGAAGGTTCGTAGAAGAGTGCAGAAGATGGTCAAGACCATTGGCGGCGACGTTCGTACAGTTACGAAGACGACAAAGAGCTTACGTACAATGGCAAAAGGGAGTTTGTATCTGTGTGAGAAATGAGAAGGGTAATCTGGAAAAGGCAGGACTCGTGTATCTGGCGGCCAGGTACTAAAAGATTGTGATCGACTCGCACACCACCTGCTTTGGCAATTCTGCCTGTCCGTATACAATACAGCGGGAGCCACAGCAGCTGGGAACAGATGGGAAAGCTCTAATTGTATAAAAGAGAAACAGAAACGCCGGTGCCAATGACTTGACGTAAGAGAGATGGGGCATCCACTCCAAAAGAAAACGCCATGCTACGATACCACTCGGAAGGCCAAAGCAAAGTATTGCCACACTAGCCCTAAACGCGTATCGCATACAGACACAGATCACGCCATCGTCTTCTCGTAGCCCAAGTCCTCGGGCCTGCCGGGGTTCCTAAGACGCAAATACAGAGCAACAAGTCCAATTATAACGGCGAACATCGCGCCCTTCTGGATATACGAATAACCCTCGGAAGCACTGGAGACCTCGGCTTGCACCTCCTGCTGGGCCTCCTCCTGGACCTCAGACGTGATCTCCTCGGCGGACTCGCCATCGGTGTAGCCGGCCGCCCAGTCGGCAGTACCATAGATAGGCTCTACACGGGGGGCACGAGGCGGCGAATCAGTAAGTAGACAACACGGAGACCTCATCGCAACGGTGATGTGGAGGGACGAAGAGGCGTGGAAAGAGTGGCAAGATGAACCATGTATTCTATTTTCATCTAGATAGGCAACACGTTTGCATCTTGATGTGCGCGTGCCTTGCAAGCCGCATTTTTCGCGGATGGTGATGTGTGGGCTGTGGTGTAGACATAGGCTGTAGCAGCACACTTTAGAGCTCCAAGTGGATACCTTCTTCGGGCACGGGCAGCTCGCCGCTCTTAGCGATCTTGACGGTCTGCGCAGGCTTGTCGCCGGGCTTCTTCTCGACGTTCTCGATTTTGGTGACTATTTCGTAGCCCTCGAGGACCTCGCCGAAAACGACGTGCTTGCCGTCCAACCAACTATGAACGACGGTATTAGTCTACTTGGCAACCAAAGACCGAGTGCGCTTGCTGCGAGATGGCGCGGAGTGCACTTACGAGGTGACGATTGTAGTGATGAAAAACTGCGAGCCGTTGGTGTCCTTGCCTGCGTTGGCCATGGACAATTGACCGGGCTTGGTGTGCTTGAGCTTGAAGTTCTCATCGGCGAACTTGTCGCCATAGACTGTTGGCAAGCGCTGGTCAGCCATACATTCAGCCGAGCCCAACCGCTCTCCCCAACACTGTCGAAGAGCTACTTACTCGACTTGCCACCAGTACCATCGCCCTTGGTGAAGTCACCGCCCTGAATCATAAAATTCTTGATGACCCGGTGGAAGGTAGAGCCCTCGTAGCCGAAGCCCTTCTCGCCGGTGGCGAGAGCGCGGAAGTTCTCAACAGTCTTGGGGGTAGTCTTGCCGTAAAGACCGATGACAATGCGCCCCAAGGCCTCGTCGCCGTGCTCGATGTCAAAGTAGACCTTGTGGGTGATCTTGGGGCCTTTGGCAGCGGCGGCAGTGCTGCTGAAGAACAGCATGCTAACTCCGAGGAGCAGCGCTGCCGAGACGAGGAGTCGTCGGAGGTTGAACATCTTGATTGATGCTCTAGAAGGTCAATTGAGGGTGGTGAAGGGGACTTGAGAACCAGGAAGACGGCGATCCAAGGTCTTGAGGCTCGAGTCTTAAGAGAAGGAGGAAGAGGGAGACACGTTTCACCCGGTCTAAAGTTGGGGTTCTCGAGGCACAACACCGCATGAAGCTGCGACCTGTGTCCCACTATCCCCGCTAGGGGTCCTCCTAAGTGAGACAGGGGTACCCAGCCCGTGTGCTAGGTAACATCGAGGTCCACTGGGCAACTTATGTGTCGTCAACTGGTGCTTCGAAGCAAAGTACTACAGGTCACTCAGCAGGCATCGTCATCTCTAGTAGCATTCTTTTGACAGCGACCAAAGTTACTTCAGGAAAGCTGATTCCAGCTCGCGCTTCCTGGTCGATGGCCCTCCAAATAGCTAAACCATTCACAAGATGATGTCCTCAACTAATGAGGAGGACCCCTTCCTCCAGGTCCAGCAGTACGTTCCACTCTGATAGCCCATCTACTTTCCTTTAGCTCTTCTCGACCTCAGCCCTGACGTCCTATTCATAGAGATGTTCTTTCCCAAATGGACACGACCCGGCCCCTCTTCACATCCTACCTCCGCATCCGGTCCCTCAGCCAAACCACCACCTCCCCCGAGCTACGCTCCGCGCGGCACGACCTCGAATCCGCCCTCGCGACCCTCGCCGAAGACCTCGCTGACCTGATCGCCTCCGTCCAAGCTGCCGACGCCAACCCTGCTGCGTTCGGGCTGTCAGCGCACGAAGTCGCGCGGCGCAAGCGGCTCGTAGACGAGATAGGCGGCGAGGTCGAAGACATGCGCGATGAGCTGGCCAAGACTGTCTCTTCCACCAGCGCAAAACTTGGTGGTAACGGCGATCTTCCCGACCCGTCCGCATTCGCGGTCGAGGACGGCGACGGCCATGGTGCCGAGGATTACGCGGCTGAATTCGAGGTCCAGCAGCAACAGCAGATGATGCGCGAGCAAGATGTGCATCTCGACGGCGTCTTCCAGACGGTGCACACGCTGCAGCTGCAGGCGGGCGATATGGGGCGGGAGCTGGAGGAGCAGCGCGAGATGCTGGAGGATACGGATCGCTTGGCGGATCGGGTTGGGGGCCGGTTGCAGACGGGGATGGACAAGCTGAAATATGTGGTTACGCATAATGAAGACCGGCTGAGTAGTTGGTGTATCGGGCTGTTAATCATGGTGTTGTGTATATTGTTGGTTCTACTTTTGGTACTTTGAGTTGGGTTGAGGAAAAGGGTCATGAAGCGGGCGTCTGGGTGCTTGCTTGGTTTAGCAAAGACATGGCTTTGGTTGATTGGCGTATTAGGGGTTGCATGGTATACAGGCAGAGAAATCTAGGTTCATTCTGGGCGTGTTCAGGATTTCCGAGACGACGTTTTCTACCAGGGCAATCGCGGACTTGGCAGTCTGCCCTGAGGCGCTGCCTTAGACTACATGATGCGTGGAGGGACGTAAAGATTGGCAATGCTGAATGATGCCCAATCCCGAAAGTCTCTCGCTCAACAGAAACACCGCACATGACAGAATGGGACAACAGGGCAACTGTTCAGCTTCTGACAGACTTGAAAATACTGCCCTTGGGATATCTAGCATGTTTGTGATCAAGACCATCCGGTCAATAACACCTGGGTGATACACCATCTCGAACTCCATGCTCCTTGCTCAGCAGTCAATGTACAAATTTTGAGCGTATACTTCCCTGTCCATCAATAAACTTCGCATCCGCAGGCTCACTCACCCCAACGCAAGTCCATACTTGGTCTTCAGCGTTTTCGAATGTACCAGTAGTGACTCCACACCGGAGGTCTTCAAGCCCGCAGACTTCGCGTTGGCGGGGAGATCCACAAGTGCAAGGCGCAAAGCAGCCATGCCTGCATGGCCGTAGAACTGCAGAAACCTCTGCTCATAATTGGCGATCATGGCTTTTAGCACGACACATTGGGTGTTGCTTATTTCTGCCGGCGGAGTGTTCACGATTTGGGCGAACGACTCCCAATAGTGGTTCATTGGGTATGGGTTGCTCTTCTTCGATTTGGAAAAGTCTCTCAAAGCGACGGCGGCGTAACCCGCCGCGAGACCAATCTGCCGGTCGTAGTGCTCCAATTCGGGGCACCAAGCATTTGGACCACGGCGCGGCCACCCTAGCCTTTCCCGGCCCTGCTCGGTCTTTTCGAGGCCTCTAGCACCAAAAAGAACCGGACAAACGACGCGGAACTTCGCGATGAGAACGTCGATCAGAGGCTTTCCGCGCCAGTGAAACGAGGGATCGGAGAATATAGATGCGACCAATACACCGATGGGATCGGCGGTCTTCGTATTCGCTGCGCATTCATTGACGAACTGCTTGATGACGGATTTGGCGAGGTGGTTGACCAGAAATAGGAAAAGGGATGGCAATTGTGCATTATGTGCCGCACCCTCGACAGGTTGTCTATCGTCAAAGACAAAGTGGCTCGGGTCAATCAGGGACGAGCCAACTTGATTTTGGAGACCCTCTTTTAAGACGGCTGAGACCTTCTGCATCTGTGCGCATGTTAGTTCCAGTGTCTGTGATATAGCTGTCCATGAGATGACTCACGATCGCGGAGTTGCCTTTCTTCTCCAAGGATAGCTGGCCGATGCACTTGCGAAGCTCTCGCCGAAGATCGCCGGCACGATCTTTCAGTGCACGGTTTGATCCGACTTGGGCCTCAACGTTCTTCCTCAG
Organism: Plenodomus libanotidis; assembly: GCA_022609195.1. Classification (NCBI taxonomy): domain Eukaryota; kingdom Fungi; phylum Ascomycota; class Dothideomycetes; order Pleosporales; family Leptosphaeriaceae; genus Plenodomus; species Plenodomus libanotidis. The sequence continues at coordinate 59,761 of JAGKQA010000079.1, forward strand.
CTCCTTTAGATTGTTATGGATCTGCGCGGCGCGTTGTTTCAGGGCGTCTGCGACAGGGGCAGGAAGTGATGTCGGCTTTGCAGCAGCGGCCGGTGCGATCAGAGGGGCAGGTGAGGGAGCGGCGGTGACCGGGGCAGTAGCTACGGATGTAGCGGCCGGTTTGTTGAACGGAGTGCCATGCGCGGTCGTTTGAGTGCCAGGCGCAGGTTGTGATGGAGGAGTCGGTTGTGATGGCTCAGTTGAGGTGATAGCCGCAAGTGGTTTATTGGCGGCGGGCTGTGATACAGGCTGTGGTATGGGCGACAAAGGGGGGACCTTCTTGGAGGCAAGGTCCCTCGCTTTTTGTTCTTTTTGTCGAGCGGCCTCCTCCGCTTGAATCCTCCGCTCTTCAGCCTCGATATGTTTTTGCGCCAGCTGCACGTTCTCCTCCGCGATCCTGAGTCTTTCCGCGTTCAATCGTGTCTGTTCCAGCAAGTCATTTTGAGCCTCTTTTTGCTGGTAAAGATGGAGGACGCGATTACTATGTCGATTCATGGTCAGTATGACTTTTCATGGGGCTCTAAGGATGGGGCGAGCTCACGCCTTCGAACGGATCCTCTCATGTTCCGCCTTGGCATACGCCAGCTTTTCCTCATGAGATTTGGACGAGTGATCCGGTGATAGAATCTCTGCCACTGATACGTCGTCGTATGAAGTCTTGAATGATGAGGCGGGCGGAGGGTACCTCGAAACACGTGAGGCCGGCGACGACATCGGTGCGCACAGGGGAGTGAGTGTTCAGTCCAAGGTCGCGAATGCCCCTTCGTTGATGCCGGCTGGTGTTTCGATTCTAGGGCACTTTGGTTGCTGCCAAGTAAGTTTTGAGGTTGGCGTGCAGATCAAGATGTCAAACAGATAGAATGCAACGCGATTTGTACTGATCGTAAAGTGAGGTTGTCGGGAAGTCAAGGGTCAAGGGAGCTTGCATTCTGCCAGCAGTACTGACTACGCCGCCTGCCTGATGTAGCGTTTTGCCGAGGGCGGTCTGGCAATTGGGCCGCAGTAGTCAGAGTCACCACCATGTCACATGCTGTATTCGATTGATATGCTGGGAGGTATGAACAATTTGTTGCTGGCATTTGCGATCGATGACTGGACATGCCACATTAGGTGGCAGGACCACAGACTTGGAAACCGGATACTATCTTTAGGAGGATCAGCTCTGGAATGACTACCTCCGTTAAAGTGAAGTAGTATTCTGAATCAATCCCCTCTGCAGTACTGGCCTTCTGTTCCAGTAGTGCTTGCAAGATTGTTGACTTGACTATAGTAAATGTGTATGGTTTTAAATCCGCGGTCCTCCGAGAATCTAGAGGATATTCTGGGGAAGTTTCCGGCAGGTGCAACCGAGGAAACAAAAGGACCCCACCAAGGTATCCAGGTATTTAATTGTCATCCGGACCTAGAATTTCAGACGATAACGGCGACCTCCTTGAGTAGGTACGATGTTTGATCCAACAGAGCATCGTGTCGTGTCGTGTCGAGTCGGAGTGTCTCGAACCCACGCCGAGAGTATTGTAATAGTTTTGTGCGTTCTCCCTGGCGTCTGCCAGCTCGGCCTATGTCAGCGCATTCGCACGTCACAAGAGTGAGTATCACCAATATGGGTCCTCCTTGTGTTTGAATTAATTGGAGGGGAAGAAAGGCCAATAAGGGGATAGACCACTGGCAAGTTTGCGAGCTTACGTTCATCTACTTGTTTAGTGTCCCATCAAGGTCAAGGTACTTGATGCACTCCCAATCCAGATAGCCATCTATTGTACTTTTCTCTACGGTCCGGTCCATATTGGGACCACATGTTACATAGTAAGTATATAATTACCTAGGTAGGCTGGGTCCCACACCCTCTCTCTATTTAGGTATTGTTCAAGTCTTGTTCGTTCGTCAACGCTTGAGCTTGCCCGACTGTCCGAACTCCCCTCTTTTCTCACTCTCCGAATTCAGCATGCCTTTGCAGGCCTAATTCGGAATCCTTTCTTTTTGCTTGCCTGCTGCGGCGTAACTACTAGTATGAAACGACAACCGTTAACTGTTAAAGTACAAAGAAATCGAACACTTATGCCCATCGTACTTGGATAGAACGAGGCTACATTGAATCATTGAATACCTCAACTCAACTAACAAAAGACCGAGCCTATTATCAGTACCACCAAATTTGCGTTTTTATCTTCACCTCACTACCTAAGAGAGAAGATCGAACCCGGCGAGTCTTATACCCACAAGTGAATGCAACATTCTGCAACCAGAATTCCAGCGTGGATCAACCGACGGACAGGGGCAGTCTTGGGGCCGTTTGGAGCGAAGGGGCGGGTCGTTGGTTGTTTCAGACACCGACAGGCGGGTGTCACGGCGCTGAGCCGCTCGGACTTATTGGGCGACACGAGCAACCTACTGCCGGAATACGGAGTAGGTGCGCTGCAAGAGCCACTTCCAGTGACAAGGCGCCCCTCTACTGTACACCGGGCAGTAAGGAAGCAGGGCTTCGCAAAGCACCTGCAGGAAGCAGCAACGAAGCTTGCCAACTCCTCTTTCCCCGTCCCCCAGCTTCGACCTCACCTCACCCTCCTCTACTATCGAACCTACTCCGTCAGGTCAACACAACGTCCATCGTCCGTCTCTTCATCGTCGGCCTGGTCCTGTCCTGATCCTCTCTCCCACGGTCACGACCGATGCACGCTCCTTGCGCCCACTTGTATCCAGCACTACTGCACAGCATCCTCGTTTCTCACCTGTCCTTGACCAATTCTTCAAGCTCCATCGCCGGGCCAGACTGACGACATCGCCTTCGAATATCGCTGCAAGCCAACAAAACAAAACAAAACATCACATCACATCACAGCACGACACAGAACACTCGACCCAATACATTCGAGGCCATACATACTACCAAGCCTGCATCACACCTCGTTATACTTGACTTTCCGTTCGCCAAGTCGTTCGACATCAGCAGCACATCCTGACGGCTTCCAAATTTTGTGGACAGCACATCCTTTTTGCTCGATCCTATACGCTCTCTTTACTGCAATTGACCCTTCTGTCCCTTCCCTACTCGTCCCTCGACCCTCGTTCTCGCCCATCATGGAGGGACAACATGGACAGCAGCAGCCGCCTCTTGGTCCTCAGCCTGGTCCCCCCATGGGTCGTAGGCTTCATATTGCCCACCGGCGCAGTCCCTCCGAGGTCACCCCGCTGGTGAGCATGTACACTGCCAATCCTAACAGTGAGTTTCTGGTCCCTGTACTAGCTTGCGTTCCTCAGCTTCTCTTTTGGGGAGGTCACTTGCCCTGCCTCCTGTCTGTAGTAACATGTGCTAATCGTTGTCTTTTGCGCCAGTGGACCCTGCTATGATTCAGCAGCAAATTGAAATGCTCAGCGCCCAACAACAGTTGAACACTTCCTACATGAACAATATGATGGCCTCCGGCCAGGCCATGCCCGGATTCCATCCTGCTCAGGCCATGCCTGGCATGCAACAACCGGGTTTCCAGTTTCCAACCCAGATGATGCAGCAGCCCATGGCCATACCCGCGCAGCCTTTGACACATCGTCGTAACCAGTCGGCTGTCCCCCAACAGCCTACGGTCGGCGGACCCCCTCCCGCTCCATCTTCCGGTGCTGCTGGCAACGCGTTTGGTAATTTTGAGTTTCCGCAGCAGCCACAAGGTCGTGAGAATGCTGGTAGCTCGCGAGGTGGCCGCGGAGGTGGTGGCGCCGGAGGTGGCCACCAGAGACGCCACTCTCTCGCTCTCTTTGAGGCCAAGCAGGCCGCCGAAGCTGCCCAGCAGAAGCGCACCACCTCCAACTTCTCTTTCCCCGCCGCTCCTGCTCCTGACGATGACGCAACTTCTCCATCGACCGGTCCTACCGAGCCGAAGCCTGCTCAGAATGCGCCGACCCGGGGAGGCCGTGGAGGTCACGGTAGAAGCCAGAGCATGGCTGTGGGCAACAACGGACGTGGTGGTGCTTCCGGTCGTGGTGGCGCCCAGTTGTCTGCCGAGGCTCCAGGATTTGATGGCAGTCGTCGCGGCGGAAATCACAATCGATCGTCGTCTCGCAATTTCGAAACGAATTGGCGCACGCCTCAGTCGCAGCCTCAAGATCAAGTTGCCCAGAACCAGGGTGGATTTCAGCCTGGCCATCGCTCACGCGGCTCTATGAGCCAGTCCATCAACTCTGTCGGCGCTTTCCAATACCCTACTCAGCCTCAGATGATGCAGATGCCGGGTCAAATGGCTCCTCAGATGGCTCCCCAGATGATGATACCCAACTTGTATCCTGGACAGCAGCTCAATGCCATGCAGATTCAGCAGCTTCAGCAGCTACAGCAAATGAGTGGACAGCCCTTCATGGGGCTCCAGGCAAGCCAACATGCTGGCCAAGGTCAACAGCCTCAGCAGCAACAGAGAAAGACTCTTTTCACTCCTTACCTTCCCCAGGCTACATTACCTGCTCTTTTGGGAGAAGGGCAGTTGGTCTCGGGCATTCTTCGTGTGAACAAGAAAAATCGAAGTGACGCTTACGTTTCCACGCAGGATGGACTCCTTGATGCTGACATCTTCATCTGCGGTAGCAAGGACCGCAACCGCGCTCTTGAAGGCGATCTAGTAGCGATCGAGCTTCTTGATGTAGACGAGGTCTGGTCGCAGAAGCGGGAGAAGGAAGAGAAGAAGAAGCGCAAGGATATAACAGACACGCGCTCCGGGTCCACCAGTGGTGGCAACCAGAACAGTCAGAACACAGACGACAACAACACCACCGACGGAGGTCTTCGAAGGAGAGGCAGCTTGAGACAGCGTCCTACCCAGAAGAAGAATGACGACGTGGAGGTAGAGGGCCAGAGTTTACTTCTGGTGGAGGAAGAGGAAATTAACGACGAGCAAAAGCCCCTCTATGCGGGTCACGTGGTGGCTGTCATCGAGCGTGTCGCTGGACAGATGTTCTCCGGAAACTTGGGCCTGCTGCGTCCCAGCAGCCAAGCAACGAAAGAGAAGCAAGAAGCTGAGCGAGCTGCCAGAGACGGTGGTCGTCAACACGACAATCGCCAACAGGAGAAGCCCAAGATTGTGTGGTTCAAACCCACTGACAAGCGTGTCCCTCTAATTGCCATTCCCACAGAGCAGGCCCCCAGAGACTTTGTCGAAAAGCACCAAGACTACGCTGATCGTATCTTCGTTGCGTGTATAAAGCGGTGGCCCATCACTTCACTCCATCCTTTTGGTACCTTGGTTGAGCAGCTAGGAAGGATGGGAGACCTGAAGGTAGAGACTGATGCTCTTCTGCGGGACAACAACTTCTCGAACGACGACTTTTCCGAAGCCGTCCTTCGCAGCGTTGGCCTGCAAGATTGGTCTCTCTCAAAAGAGGAGGAGGCGACGATTGCGGCGCGTCGTGACTTCCGCGAGGAGAAGACTTTCACTTTGGACATGGACGGGTCTGCTGAGTTGAGCAATGCTGTCCATGTCAAGACACTTCCTGATGGAAAGATCGAAATTGGTGTCCATATTCCCGACGTCACTCATTTCGTCAAGTCCAACTCTCTTGTGGACCGTGAAGCTAAGAAGCGTGGTACTGCGGTGCATCTGGTCAACAAGACATGCGCTTTGCTGCCTCCCAAGTTGTTCGCTGAGGTCTGCTCCTTGATTCCTGGTGAGGAGCGACTCACTGTCAGCGTTGTTTTCACTGTCAACGCACAGACAGGCGCTGTTGCTGAGGACGGCACTTGGATTGGCAAGGGCATTATCAAGAGCGGCGGCAAACTCGCGCTCTCAGAGATTGACGATGCTCTCTCAGGCGGAAGCGACTTCAAGCACTCTGCTGTGGACGTCAGGGACCTCCTGATACTCAATGTAGGTGAAGCACCATCTCTGCCTGCTTCTGCTAGATCACTAACATCATTCAGGGAGTTGCTCAGAAGTTCCGCGAATCTCGTCTGGACGGTGGCGGTGAACCAATCGCACCTCTGCGCCTGCTTCACCAGCTCGATGACGAGAACATTCCTATCAAGAACAACATCTTTGACTCGACTTCTGCGATGGAGCTCGTTGAAGAGCTCATGCACAAGACTAACACCTATGTGGCGCAGCGTCTCGTTGAGGGCCTGCCCGAAAAGGCATTGCTTCGCCGACAGGCAGCACCCAATCCACGCAGACTTCGTACTTTCGTTGACCGCATGAACGCTCTCGGCTACGAGATTGACAGTTCAAGTAGCGGCGCTTTGCAAAACAGTCTCTTCAAAGTTGACGATGACGATATTAGAAAAGGCATGGAAACTGTTCTCCTCAAATCTTTGCAGCAAGCCAAGTACTACATCGCCGGCAAGACTGCTAAGCAATTATGGCCTCACTTTGCACTGAACTTGCCGCTTTACACTCACTTCACAAGTCCTACGCGTCGATATGCCGACATTCTTGTTCACCGGCAACTTGAGGCCGTTCTTTCTGGGGGCAGTGTCGATTACAGTGAGGACCTTGACGCCCTCGTCAAGACTGTGGAAAGCTGCAACACCAGGAAAGAGTCTGCACAAAACGCTCAGGAGCAGAGCATCCACATCGAAGCGTGTCGTGTGATGGACAAGGCTCGTCAAGAGGCTGAGGGCGACCTCATCAGCGAGGGTATTGTACTCTGCGTCTACGAGTCAGCTTTCGATGTGCTCATCCCGGAGTGGGGCTTTGAGAAGCGCGTCCACTGCGACCAATTGCCTCTGAAAAAGGCAGAATACAGAAAAGAGAAGCGGGTGCTCGAGCTCTACTGGGAGAAGGGCGTGCCCAGCTCGGCTTTCGTCCCTGAAGATGAGCGCCCCAAGGCTGCCAATTCCATGCGTATGTCCAACGCTATGGTCGCCGCGAGACAGGCCGAAGAGGCGGAGAAGGCCAGAAAGGAGCGGGACGAGGCGGCCCGCAAGCAGACGGAGACTAATACCATATCAACCAACGATGTTGATGCTCTCTTTGATGACGATGACGACAACGCGTCAGACATCACGGAAGCTATGGCCGGTGCCTCCTTAGCAGAGCGTCCTACACAGAGTGCGCCAGGCTCGCCGCGTGTCGCTCCTGTGCTGCATCGCACCAAGTCCGACTCCAAGGTTCCAAATGCCGACCCACCTGAGAGTCAACTCACTACTAAGGAGAAGTATTTGAGCCTCTTCAAGTTGAGAGAGGAGAGCGGCGAATACATTCAGGACGTGACGGAGATGACCAGAGTGCCGATTATCCTCAAGACTGATTTGACCAAAAGCCCACCGTGAGTACATGCCCAGCTTAGCTGTTCCTGTCTTCAAAACAAATGCTGACCATACTTCCCAGTTGTTTGACCATCCGCTCTCTCAACCCATATGCCTTGTGAATAGCATTATAAGTCACGGCGACGCATACAGTCGCTACACTCAACATGCGCTTGTTGGCACTCGGAATAGAAGTTGATGTGGACGAAGTTGGGACAGATACTGGAAGTACAGGCAGCAAGTCAGCGTTACACAAAGCAACAAAGTGTCTAGCCGGTACAGTTTATTACTGAAGGAGCCAGCGAAATCACTTTTAATGTGAGAGGGAAACTGCGGAAGGTTTCATGGTGGCATTGCTTGATCAAGGTGTCGCACAAGTGGCGGTTTCGTATGGTTAAAAGGAGAGCAGTAGTCATAGATAGTGCTTCCGCTACAAGTACTCAAAACGCACAAGAGATTTTCAAGTAGTATCGGTGGACCAAGTATACGCCGCGCTTTTGTGTACCATTTCAGCCAGCGCTCCTGAGCCCCACTTGCTGTTACGTGGAAGCTTCTTAGCAGCGTAGCTCCCTGAGCCACGACTGCGCTGACAGTATGTGGAGGGTGCGCCCACAGGAACTCCACTCGAAAGGAGCTGGAACGGTACTCATTTCGTCATTGTGACCGCAAGAGGGTCGTGTTGAGACGATCTGCCTCCCAGCTTCACGTCAAGATTTGGAACCTGGCGGTGATCGATCGCTGTGGAAATAAGGCTTGGTCCGTCTGATGATTAGGCTGTCAGCTGAGAGAAGCTCGGTGCATCATTGGCTGTCAGTTCACAGGCAGCAATGCTCGTCCTCGATGTGCCTGCTGTTGAGAATGGTCTCGAGAGGTTGACCGACGACAGTAGCTCGGCGCCAAAGGATGAAGCTTAGACGAGGCTGTCACCAAAGCTTCTGACATTGGCACTGACACCTCCTTCCTGCCAAGCTTGTAGCCACTGCCTATTGTACATCTCACAAGCACAACTACAGTACAGACTTTAGTCCGCATACTGTCCCGAAAGTAAAGAATGCTTGTTGCGTCTGGCCATCGAGACGAAAGCTACAGTCAAGGACACTGCCTCGTTACGTACCTGCGTGACTGAACATTTTAGAGTCAGCAGCCAGCCTCGCGACGAGCCATTTGCGCTGTGAGGACCGTGTCAGCTTCAGGCCTGGCGTTGTCGACCCAAGCGGCGAGGCGCTTCAGAATTTCGGGGTCCCCGGCTAAGTCAGATGGGTGGATGGCTGCAGACTTGGAGGTACTTGATATACATAGGTAGCTTTGAAATGTTCTGTTCTTTATGTGAGACACGCAACGCAAAGCTGTGCGACTACAAGCGCGTCCTCAGGTCAAGCTACGCTCGTCGCGTCGAGTTGGATTGGGTACAGTGACAATTTTCTGCTGAGAAGATATGCACTCTAATATACCTAATTAGGTTGTTGCCGTCCAGTTTGTCACGAAAACCAACCGGGCATAGGAGAGCGAGTGGTACAGGCCACATTCGTTGTATTCAGCGAGTCGAACTACCACGGGGCACCCGGCTATGTCACTAGCCGGAACATGAAGCTGTATGTCCATAGATCACGATCAGAAGGGTGAAAGGGGACCTTGGGGACACAATGGACTACGGTTGTACTGGTTTTTAGGAAGTATGGGCGAGGAAGTCATGCTAACATCACAGAAGACTCACTACGGTGCTCAAGATTATCGTATGAACAGTCCTACCTCCGCAAACCTGATCAGAGACATACAGCTTCCGTGAGATGAATGATGAACATCATTCTTCATAGGTCTTTTCTTGTAAGAGATGGCCAGTCTGGGAATCCAATAGAAGGAAATACGCAGTCTGACGTTGGAATCATCTTCTTTGCAATAATATAGGGGCAGAGTTGTCCCGCTGGAAGCTGCAGTGTTTGGAACTTGGGTGCCACATAGCAGGCTAATGATCAGAGTTCAGAACGCGAGGTATTATTGCATTATGCTTCCACAAAACACGATCACCAATACGTACATTCAATTCCAAAATCAAAAACCGAATTGTCAATCACTTAGGCTCGACTCAGAGCTGGGACATTGGAGCAAGGGGTACCGTATTGGCTTTCTTTCCTTGTGACCTTGTCGTCACCCAAGTTTTGCCATTCTTCCCGTCTTTCAACCAACAGATTTGAAGCTGAAAAGTAAAAATGTAGCCATGGCCGTCAGTAGTCTAGAGTTGGTTTGGTGGTCAGGAGCGCTCAATGCACTCCTGGGGGTAGATCTAGCCACTTTTGATTGAGAATTGTTATTACAGCTAGTCACCCGAAACATCAATATTATCCCCATCTGCACTTTGTTTGTGGACAGCATTTACAGGCCTCCGTGGTCGACGAGTGTTATATGCAGCCGGGAGCGACGGTGTCTTGGTGTCCGTAGAGAGCCAGGATATCACCATTTAGTGAGGTGTAGCTGTAGAGAGCTGATGATACAACATATTTCTCTGCATGTAAAGTGGCCCATGACCTGTTCCTATAAGTTCAGAAAAGTCTGCTTGGACCCTCTGGCCCTTGGGCCATACTATGCCTATTTTCATGCCTTTTGCCCGAGTTAATATCACATTACGCTCACTTCCCATTACAAGCTCATTCTATCACCATGGAAAACAGCCTCAGACCCTTCGGCCTGGCTGGCGGACTGGCCATGACCTTCTCCGGGGCTTATGACCGAGCCATGCCCTAGGACTACTACCTCCACGACAAACCACTCAATGATTCAGTTCAAACCTTCAATTACAAGAATTGGACAGCTCACAGCAGCCCTTGCTGGAGTGATAACAATCCAGGATGAGTACGGTCTCTCGAATGGCCTGACACACAGTATATCAACCCAAAAACCATGACTGTTGAAGGGTACCTTGACGACGTAAGTACCTCTCCATTCTGGGAGTGCGAAAGATAAGCAGGATATCTCAGGGAACAGTCATGCTAGATGGAGAAAACAAGTGTGCCGCCAAAGGCTTCAATCTTGCTGGTTTGGAATATGGTCAGGAATGTTTTTGTGGAAACACAGTCATGTCATATGTGAGTTCATACAGTCTCAGTTTTTCATATCAACGGAGCTTGTGTACTGATGTAACACTGTAGGGCGCGCCCATCGCCTCCTCGTCATGCAACCTTCCTTGCCTTGGAAATACCACAGAGATGTGCGGTGGAAGTTAGGCACTGAATCTATACGTCCAAAACAAAGCACCTTTCACTCACGGTCCTGCGACCACTCTTTCATCTTACAACTGCTTTGGAATTCCTCATGTATGATGTGAGTATCAAGCCCAGCAGAATCGCTCCCGCTGAGAGCCCTGGGAGAACTACTCTAACGCCTCCAGATATTTGTCTCGAAGTGATGCCAACGCATATTCACGTCTCCTTCCCGCGCAGCCTACCCAGCTTCCAGCTCTCACCAACTAAATGACATTCCAAAGTTGCATTGATGCTTGCAATAACGCTGGTAACAGCTATGCTGGCGTGGAGTACAGTATGGCAAAGACTGCTGGTGCTCGTCGAAGCAGCCATCAGCTCCAAACGGCACTTGCTCCATGGGTTGGTTGCAGCGGAGACGGCTCCGAGTTTTGTGGTGGTGATCGGGCTATTCTTGTGTATACAAGCGGCTCGGGCGTTGGCGGAGGTTGCTCTGCTACCACGACGAGTGCCACAACGACCTCCACGGCAACAACGACCAATTCTATCTCAAGCACATCAAACACAGTCAGCTCAACTACCTCAAGCATAAGCAGGTCAAGCACATCAACGACGTCTCTGACACGTATGACTTACCTTTTTTGCACCCTTGCCGAAAAACGCAGCTGATATATACCCTCTGGCTGGCCCGACCGCTGTGTCGTGTCCTGACTGAAACGCCACCATCTACGTGTCTGCGAGCCTCAAGAAGTTTGCCATCGAGTGTTGCTGGGATCGGTAAGTATATCCATGCAGTTCCCTGATTTTCTCTCTTGCCTCGGGCGGGTTGCTCATATGATTCAACCCATACAGCATTGGTTACGACTGGGTTATCAACTTATCAAGTCTGCCAGCAGTTTATCAGTGGCTATTGAGAAATGTTCAGTTCAAATTGGCTGCATTTATGTGTCCTGGATCAGCAATACTGGCGCCAACTATATAAAGGACTATATCACCAAACCATCTGTCAACAAACAGATTTGGGGTGCCAAACTTCAATAATTGATCGCATCACGGCAATTAGCCCATTGGCTGAGAGCAAAGCAGGAGGATCCAAGAGACACTCGTTCAGATTGTCCAAAACACGAGATATTAATCCAGAGGGTGCCGAGCCAAAGTATCTATGATTTCAACCCCTTCATACATCTCTTCTCAGATGTGCTTTGGGGTTGCGCAGAATGCTACGAAATATGAACGGGAAGGACCAGCGCCAGCCTGTGACTCTGATTTGTCGGCAAAGTAGAAGCATATTCAATATGACACCCTTGATGCCAATTCTTTCTGTTAACTATAGACTTTCGGTGTGACCTGGCACATGCTTCATAAATTTCGATATTGAGTGGGGACATCCGACATTTGATGCTCGTGTGGCGATGCCTCTCGGTCTTGCTCCAAGTGTACCTCGGCACAATGCATCGAGATGCCTTGGAGAAGTAGTCGGACAACCTGTATACGTACTACAGCCAGTCTCTGGCAATCGGCCAGTTATATTGTGGGCACCCGCGTGGTACGCAAGCTTGCGAAGGACCTCCTCGTCAAGTTGTGACAATTGCGAAGGTCTGATTACATCTGCAACGAGCAGTGGCAGGCAGGAGACTCAAGAGCTGCGCAACTATCAAGTAGGACCATCGACTTCAAGACCGTACACATTTAGGTGGAATTTGACCTTGAAGCCGTCTAAAATGGCCGAAGGCCAATGTCCCAGAAGTAAGCCTCCTAGGGATGACTTAGCCCAGAGGTGCTTAGCATAAAAAGTGATTATCCCAGAGGTGGTCATCCCAAATGCGACGTCCGGTTTTATCAGTCCGTGGTCCTGCCTCGGTGGCTGTCGCGAGAAGCTAGGAGCTGTGCCACACTCGCATAAACTCGAAACTGACTTGGATCTTCTTGCCGTACACGAACACATAGACAGCTTACTAGCATAACTCTTTTGCTTTGTGTGTGCGAGAGAGAAAGATCACTAAGTAGACCATCTTAGAATCTCACACCGGGTGATGGCCTTCTGACACGTTCGGTGAGCATAGGGAAAATGGCATGAACGAATTCGCGCCACGTCGCTGCAGAAGGACGGGAGGGACATACATGGCTTGCCATGGGCACATCGAAATCAACCCCGAAGTCTGAATAGCCCGGCATGATTTTTCATTGAGTCAGTTCGAGGCGTGCCGCATGAGTCAACTTGTGGTGGCGGTCAAATTCGAGGACTGGTATACGTCCTGTAACGCTTCCGAGCTGTGTAGAGTGATTGTACATGAGATGAATAAGATAGGACGTTCAGTCGGCCTGAAGACCTCGGTGGAATGATGAATCGTCAGATAATACTGAGTACAGACCATTTCCTGGGCCCGGAACTAGCACTTTCCAGTGGTAGTGTTACGAACTTTGGACGCTTTTTGTTATCGTCGAGTCACACATGTCGCCGGGCTGGTGTGGTCGAAGGATGTGAGAAGGAGCACAGTACGGGTTGCTGTGGCGATGCTTTCACCAGTCCACGTGTTTGCAAGTTGCATGAGTAGATCTCGTAGCCGTCAGTGAATGTTTTGAGCATGCCATGTCCAAAAGGATTTGTTTCTTGATCTTCAGTCACGTAGCCTGGTGACTTCCTAGGCTGCCAGGTATATTCTGTAATTTGGGATCTTTTGTCTTCTTTCCGAAGTCCAGATAGGACTTGGCAAAGTTGCTATGCATGATCGACCTACAGCCTCAACCGCATCGGACCGCATCGGGAGACCGGCAAGTGCCAAATGATAGGCTTTTCCTGAAGGAGCTTGAATATGTCCTACGAGATTAAGTTGCTCCGGTGCATAATAGAAGTGGGACGAGCTGGCTACAGAGGCCGGAGCGCTCTCTACCGCGTGGACCGAAACGCGGTTGAGACAAGACGAGGTTGAGGCTCGTCAAGGACCCTGCATATTGTCTGGGATAGTCCCTGGTCTCTCATCCTTGATCCTTATGGCGCCTGACCCACCCACTGTTGCGGCCGCCGGACCCACTTCGACATGCGGCTCAACTGCCTCCTTCCTCCTCCCTCTGAACCACAAGGCCAGCTGAGCAATGGTCTCGCTACCACCCCGAATAGTTCATCCGTCCAAGCCAAGAAGAAGATACTTTGGGTATCGAGATTCCACCACGACCCACCCCACCGACGGGACAGAAGCGAATGCAAGCCTCGTGCCGGGACCCCTCACTAGATTCATCCTGCCATCGTCTCAAAATCACATCCGAAGTCGTCGTCTGGAATCTGATTGGCCACATTGGGTCACCTTGTGTGCTGCCTGGATGAAGACTGTCAAACGAAACGTCACCGGCTCGGAAAATCGCCCTTCGTGCACCAATATTCTTCTTTTCCCGTGTCCTGCCATCTGATATTCCGTCCGGCAAGGGTGATCCCACGGCTGCTGTCCGGCCCGCCCAAGCCTGTCTGCCGTAGTACTCGGATGGGCTACAACCCAAGAGCTTTACTGTGGTACCCTACGATCCCTTGCCCCCGTGACCCTTGGCAGACTCGCATTGTTCCCGCATAGTTTTTGGTCACAGGAAGTCATGAGCCGGGCACGGCTCGCAGAGTTCCCGTATGGAAACGAATACCTTCACCCATTCCGAGTCTTGGCGGAACACCCCAACGCTGATCAGGAACATGGAGGTTTGATCGTTTTCAAGCACCCGGGCGTTCCACTCTGCTGCTTCCCGTCGCTTGCATTGTTTCCATCATTGGATTAAAAGAGCTGGTGTGCCTCACACTATATCATGTCCTGCCTCTCTTCTGTACCTGCGTTTCTTGTCTCCCACAACTAGACTCTCCTTAATAAGCATTTAATCAACGGCAGGCCGACTTCCATTCCAAACCCCACACACTTTCTCTCAACAGTCGCCGGTTCGATTCAAAAGGGCTTTAGGAAGGATTTACATTAATTCAACGAAATGGCTGGCATAACACTCAAGGGCGCCTTCGTGGCTGGACTCGTCGCTGTCGCCTCAGCACTGCCTGCAGCTCCTCGGTTGACCGAGCGCCAAATGAAGATTCACGAAGTCATGAAGCGCCAGAGCGCGGCTGAGCAGGCCTTGGGAATCAACGACTTGGATGTTCTGCAATTGTGAGTAGAATGGCTTTTTACTTCCTTCGGGGACGTTCATGGCTTGCCTTGGCTCGTCTCCGGACTACACCAGCGCAAGCATCTTGAGACCAGATGACTAACACCAATTCCAGTGCTTTGACCCTCGAGAACTTGGAGGCTGCATTCTACCAGCAGGGCTTCGCTGCTATTCCTCAGCAACAATTCCTTGATCTCGGCCTTACCCAGCTACAGGTTAATGACCTGATCAACATCGGCGCCTCGGAAGGCGCCCACGTAGGCATCATCCAGAGCACCCTCGCCCAGATGGGTGTTCAGCCGGTGCAGGCCTGCCAATACAACTTCGGCGACGCCTTCGCCTCGGCCGCAAACATGGTCAAGACCGCATCCACTCTGGAGACGGTCGGAGTGTCTGCCTACCTTGGCGCAGCGCCTATCCTCTCGATGCCAACGGTCCTCGCGGCTGCCGCCTCCATCTACTCCATCGAGGCGCGCCACCAGAGCTTCATCAACGTGGTCTCCCGTCTTCCCGCCGCACCCGACTTCTTTGACACCCCGCTGTCGCCCAAGCAGGTCTTCTCCCTAGCCGCGCCCTTCATCAGCTCGTGCCCGCAAGGCAGCAACCTAATCTTGACCGCCAACCCGCCCATCACCATGGCTCCCACTGGTCAGGCCCTTGTCGCCAACGCAAACCTTGCCCTGCAGAGCTCGGCCTCCGCAGCAGCCACTGGTTGTGCTTTCATCTCCGGCGGCCAGCCTACTGGCGCTGCGTTCACGACCTTCAGCAACGGAGCTTGCACACTTCCTCAGGGCCTCACTGGTATCACATATGTCAACCTTGTTAGCTCCATCCCCGCTGATGGCAAGATCACCGACAATATCATCGTTGCTGGCCCGATGGTGCTCAGCCTCTCATAGGCGGCTCGTCCCCGCTTGCTGAGGCGAGATCCTCGCGCTCATGAGGGGAATTGGGCGGTGGTGGACTACGACAAATTGATGGGATAGATGGGATGGCGACAAGGAAACAGACCCCAGACCGCTTTTGTGCATGACGGACCAGGCGCGTCCGCTCTATCTAATTACTTTACCTCCACTATGGTCTGTTTTTGTCTTGACAGCAGCAGTCCATGTGTGCACAGGTAGCATGTATATACCATTCGCTATCTATTTCATTCCCCTGCGGTCTGGGGTCTGTCTTCCTTCCTCGTACCATGTCGGGCACTGTCGGTGACGGTTAATGAGAATATACCACAGGACTTGGTTGCTTCATTTACTTAGAAAACTAGCTGTAGAATCTCGATATCCTCATCACAGATCTGGAATCGAAATATCATGACATTATAATGTTTGTCTAAGCGTATTGAATGATTTTTGATCGACAGGTTGTGGTACAGTGGCTCGTGAGGTCCAAGGTCGATCAAACGCGAGGACACCTGCCTTGGCGCGGCCAACCGGAAATGACCCACAACGTAATATTCGCCTGCAATCCCACAAATATTACAGCCTCTCACTTCGCCACGTCGCACTGTTCGAAGCGAGGTCATGGCGTGACTTGTGCGACTCCTTTGCCGACGGTGTCGGCCAAGCTTTTAAGAACAAATATACTGATGACGGAACATGTGCCAACTGGACCCATCAGGGGTAGGCGCAGGAGCTCATTAGCATCTGATATGGAGCAGGAACCTGGCAATTATTTTACGATCTCTGTTCCGCGTGCTGATGCGAACCGAGCCTTAGCATCACGGGTGTAAACACCATGGTCTTGACTTGTGTTACAAAACCCTTTTAGATGCTTGACTGTTTTCGTTGACTTAGTTGTCCTTATCTTGGAATGAACCCGCACACCTCGCTTGCCCGGACACAGGATGTCCTTAGGGCCGAGGAAATCCTATTTGAAATAGCAAGTGTTAGGCTTGAGCTCTCACGGGATAGGAAAGCACAAGGCTTCGGGCGTTACAGTGTATCGTCAATACTTATGTTCGTGAAGCCAGATGGGTTCGCTCCCAAGCCTGTGACTTCGGAGTCAGCCGAAGGAGTAATTATTAAGGCTTTGCAGCTTGATGTTCCGCATCTTCAGGTAGGAACTCTCCGATGTGAATTCATGCGCGCCCTGCATTTAATAGACCATGTTGCCCGGCTCAACGAGCTCTGCTGAGAAATTGGCCACCGTCCGGCGGTCTCTGATGATACAGCGGCCAGCGGACACTGGCCACACAATGTGTTTGTGCATCTCTTTACTCTCGGAAATCCCTGCCCATTTACCCAATAACCAGGGTCTTCAATGACAGAAGCAGCAAAGGCGTATTAAGTACAATCATTCGTGGTATTTTTTAGTCGTCGCTATAAACATAATTAACAAGACTCCTGCTAGGGACAAGACCGAAATATTATATCGGTACCACAAAGCCATCCCAGACCCAACCAGAACCCAGGAAGCCGAAAGAAAACGCTCGTCATGTCTGCTTGAAAGTTCTGCAGATATATCCATGGCGCAACATCATACGGACCATGCCGACAGAATTACCACCAGTCACCCTGGTCCTTCATGGCCTGTGCTACCTTGACAAAGCCAGCGATGTTGCTGCCCGCCACCAGCGACGGAAGCTCGCCCTCTTTGGTCTCCACGTATGCCTTGGCGGTGTTCAAACCATTCTCGAATGCACTCTTCATGATGCCAGCCAGCTTGTTGTCGACCTCCTCGCGCGTCCAGCTCAAACGTTGGCTGTTCTGAGCCATCTCAAGTCCACTCACGGCCTAGTGATTATCAGCATCCGGCCACAGTATCTGAGTTGAGGTAGGAGAAAGAGTCGGGCACCGCTTGAACTTACAACTCCACCGGCATTGGCCGCCTTGCCTGGGCCGTACCACACACCGCTGGCACCTTTAGATCGGCGTGTGTCCTCGAAAACGTGGATAGCCTCCTGTGTGCAGCCCATGTTCGAGCCTTCGGCGATGAACTTGCAGCCGGCGTCGACAAGAGCCTTGGCCTCGGCCTCGGACACCTCGTTTTGCGTCGCGCAGGGCAGCGCGACATCCACGGAACCGACGTGCGTCCAGGGCCGCGCACCTTCGATGTACTTGTACTTGGACGCATCGTCCTTGGCGGCGGCGACGAAGTCGGTGAGCGCACCGTGCTTGAGCTTCAGGGCCCCGATGCTCTCGATAGATTCAGGGTCAAAGCCAGCGTCGGTGGTAGCAATGAGCGCGCCGCGGGAATCGGACAGAGAGACGACCTTGGCACCAAGCTCGATGGCCTTCAGGGCAGCGTACTGGGCGACGTTGCCAGAGCCAGAGATAGCGACACGCTTTCCGGCCCAGCCGCCGGCGCCAGCGTACTCAAGCATGTGGCCAACGTAGTAGATGAGACCGTAGCCAGTGGCCTCTGATGTAAATTGTTAGCCTCTGTGTCCGCAGCAGTACAGTGTATGCCACTAGCAAAATCAAGGGAGCCTCACCAGGTCGGATCAAGCTACCACCCCAGGTCAGGCCCTTGCCCGTAAGGACACCCTCGAACTTGTTGGTCTCCTTGCGGTAAGTGCCAAACATGTAACCAATCTCACGGCCTCCAGTTCCGATGTCACCGGCTGGGACGTCTGTGTCGGCGCCAATGTGACGACTGAGCTCGCGCATGAAGGCGACGCAGAACCGGCGAATCTCACTGTCAGACCTGCCCTTGGGGTCGAAGTCGGAACCACCCTTGCCACCGCCCATCATCACTGTTAGGGGGACAACGTTAGTCTACTGAGCGCAGGCAGGCCTTCTGTGGAGGCTCGCTCGATATGGGTTGTGAAACCCACGAAATGAGGACTTTACTTACATCCAGTAAGAGCATTCTTGAAGATCTGCTCAAAGCCCAAGAATTTCAGGATTGATAGGTTCACCGAGGGGTGCAGCCGGAGGCCGCCCTTGTATGGGCCCAAGGCCGAGTTGAACTGGACGCGGTAGCCACGGTTAACCTGTACTTCGCCCTTGTCCGTCTCCCACAAGACGCGGAACTGGATGATGCGCTCTGGGATAGAGACGACCTTGAGGGCGGTACGGTACTCGGGGTACTTGTCGAAGAGCGTCGAGGCCTCGAGCGTAGACGCAAGCTCGTTGTAGGCCTGCTCGAACTCGGGCTCGGAGGGAAGGTTAGACATTGTAGGTATTTGTGCGGTTGTATGGCGGTTGCAGGTGTTTCGAGGTCGTCACGAAGATGGAGGGGTCTCGCGTAGCAAGTTGGTGTTAGTGGGGATTTCGAAATGCTATTCAGCTCCTCGAGAAAGACAGTGACAAGACGGAAACAAAGGTCGACTTCGACTTAGGAGAAGAGAGGGAAGGCGCGAGCCATATTTATGGCTAGAGCAACCTTGAAAGTAGCGACACCCGCTTGGAGCTGCCCAGCGATCTAGGAGCCAGTCCTAACCTAGGTAGCACCAGCGACACACAAAGCCTCATATCACCAGTGGCTTGTGGTACAAAATGACAAAGCTAATTCATGTCATCGAAAGTCTCCCCACGGCCAGAAGCGTGGTGGGGGTTCTCAGAAGCTCAGAACTACGCGCCGGGTTCGCAGATCATGGAAGGTGGAAGTCCCAGACGGATGAGGTTCGGCTGAGCAGGGTAGCGCGTTCCCAGGGCTAGCCAGGCGAGTCCAGGTGGCCTTCCGCCGATTGCGGCGTCCACGTTTGAGGGCTGCATCCAGTATTAGCCAAATTGCAGCAATATCCGTACATGTGTAATAGTACTTTATCTGCGCCCAAATTATTCCAAAGTCCTCATGATAATACTGTTGTTCTATGCAAGTATAGTATATGAGACCAAGTTTGGTGTACGTAGCGCAGATGGAAGACTGCATTACTTGTGCACCACCAAACATAACTACTTAGTACTTACCACGCAGCGCCACGGGAATACAGTAGAAATGACGTCTCTTATTACTAGTAGCCGCGAGTACAAGAAGAGCTACCCCTGGACAACAGAAGGCCGATCTACCATGGGCTTATCACGACCATATGATTCGCTCCCTTAGCCTCAAGTATTAGCTGAAGGAATTGGACCTAGCATTCAGAGTAGGAGGGTCATGAAAACTTTAGGTGGGTCGGGTTGTCCAAATCCGACACCGGATGGTGGGCCTCGGCGGGAAATGTAGGAGATGCATCTCACACGGGTCCTGAGTCTCATGCAGACCATCGGTCGAGGCCCACAACCAGATGCAAGGTATCAAAATCTTTGCTGTGCATCGCGCAAAGAGCGTGGTGAGAAAGGTTGTTTGGCCCCATTGCCCCGCGGAATTGTCTATCCCCCCACACTGCCGCCCAAGAATCCTGAAGAGCGCGTGCGCATATTTTGCAGCCGCGTCTCCCACAACTGCGGCGCATCTCGGCTGGTCGGGTCCGACTATTTCCCCTCGGAAGACGACCCCTACTCCGGAAGTTGACGTTGGGCCCAATCGGTCTAGACATGATGGCGCAAAAACGGTTCGCACTGCACGATAATTCAATAAGCATAACCGGATATTGCGAGCTTGTGAGGCCAGGTATTAACATGATTCTGGTTGCAATGCTCCCCTGATTGCTTTCTTTGGAACCGCGTCCCGTCGCGCTGCCAGAACCTACAAACTCCAAGTCGAACATCACTTTCATTACATACGTCATGATGAATGACGGTACCCTTAGGACCATCGTCGAGAACTCAGACTCGTGCGGATGTGCAACAGTCCGATTTCTGGTGCCCTTCGGCCTGCCGCTTGACGCGCCCCTCACCAGATCGCAGCCTGATCAAAATCGAACCGGTGCAACTCCTTGTTCGCATCCTCCAAATCCTTCTTCGCCTTCATGCGCATGTAGAAGATCGGGCAGTCTTTACTGCTGCAAATGACCTCGCAATGCATGCTGCCCTGGCAGCGCTGACACTGCGTCCACAGCCGACCAAAACGCACCTCCAGGTCCGACACTTTGTCCAGCGTTTTCGTGTACAGCTCTCCGACGCGCGGCGCATCGTTAGAACACACCGCACCCTGGGCCTCCTCTTTGCCAGTGAGTGGCTTCTTGCAGCCCATGCAAGTCTGCGTCTTCTTTGCAAATTTCATCAGGCCGCCGATGGTGGGCGCCGCCACTGCAATCGAGCGCGTGTGCGCGCCGGCTAGCAGCGACTTGGCTTTGGTCTCGCCTAGAATTGGCTCAAATATTCGGCCGAGAGGCTTTGCCAGTTGGTTGTCAAGGTAGTACTTGGTGTCGATCGGGACGTTGTGCTCAAGGACGTAAATGGGATCTTCTGAGTTTTCAAAGTTCTTGGAGCCAGCCGAGCCCTTGATCATCACATAGGCGACACGGTCACCCAGACCAGGCGCCGAGCCGGGGTCGCGCTTCTTCATGCGATGAGCCAGCTCGACGTGAGCCTGCTTGGCGGTGTAGTCGTCTTTGGTGAGGGCTTTCGTGATCACCAGCTTTGACATGTCAACCTTGTTCTGCAGCAGGTCTGCGATGGTATTCTTGACATATCTGATGAACGGTCAGTCATTTGGAACAATCTCGGGCAGCGTGGTGGAACCACTCACTCTTGGGCTCCTGGTACGTCTCGATCGATCAGGATCATTCTAAGAACCTTCTCGATGACTGTTTGCACAAGGAGACAATTGTCGCGACGTACAGTCTCGATACCTTTGGTGTCCATCTTGTCATACTTCTCTGGCTTCGTCCAGTACAGCCCAGCATAACGCTTCTTGTTGATTAGTAGATACGGAAAGTAAACCTTCTCGAACTCAAGCTTGATCGGCTTCACGAATTTGGACGACACGAAATTAGCTGCCTCCTCGCCCAGCTTCATCGCCTCGGCGAGTTCCCTTGTGCCAAACTTGACCATGACGGAATCTGTGTCACCGTAGATGACCTGAGCATCATGTGAGTAGCCATTGGCAATGTTGTACTTCGCCTCTACTTCATTCTTAGTCTTCTCGATCATCTGTCGACCGAAACTCGTGGTACTGCTGGCAATCTCCAGACAGGGCAGTTTACCGTTGGTTGCGCCAGTGAGACCGTAGACAGAGTTGGCGCTGACCTTCAAGGCCAGTTGACGACCATTCAACACAGCAACCTTGAACGGATCTTTCTCAGCCGCCATTTCCCGCTTGGCCTGTTTTCTGGCGGTCAACAATTCCTCGAGAATCTGAGCGAGAAGGCCTTTTCGCTGTTTGGTCGTCACAAACATGTCTCCACACGGTGTGACGGTGTAATCCTCGCCCTCCTTCAACTGAAACTTCACGACAGCATCCTTCTTGAGCAGAGTCGTGTAGCAAAGGTTGTGTGCCTGGATGATGCTAGGATATAGTGAGGCGAAATCGAGCGTGGCGATAGGAACGTCGTAGTAGCCACGAGTTGGTTCGATGACTGTGGCTCCTTCATATTGGTCGTCGCTCCCCTCTCCCTTCAGATCAGGTACGATAAGCTTTTGCTCCAGCGCCTTGCGGAAAAGCTGGCTGATGAATTTGACCTGTTGGCCACGAGACAAGAGGTAATTGAATGGCACGCCCGTGACTCTTGCCATTTCGGTGTAATTTTCCAAGCACGATAGCTTTTCCATGAGCCTGATGGGCAAGTATGCATCCTTCAGACAGTAGAGTGCCAGCCGGCGGCGTGACTCAGGTGTACCATTGAAAAGCTCCGTGATCATAGTGTAGTGAACGTCTTCCTTTTGCTCTCCAAGAAAGTTCGAAGATACGGAGTTCAAAGTATAACTCCGAAGGTTGTGGTCGCGTTGAATTAGCTGAAGCATGTCCAGCTGTAAACGTCCGTTGATGTTTGTTGCCTTGGTATCTCGGTTGCCCATCTGCTTGCTGGAAAAATTCGTATCTTTCGACACGGATTTCATGCTCGGTATTCTTGACCAGTATTCGAAGCCCGTGGCTTTTAGGTGCTTTGCCCGGTCTAGAAGATAGGGAAAGTCGAAGTTTGATATGTTGTAGCCAGTGATGATATCTGGGTCCACCTCTTCGAGGAAGTGCTTCCACGACATCAACATGTCCTGCTCCTTCGTGAACTCGAGAACCTGCGTCGCGACGATGCTGCTGGTGGTGTCCAAGCAGAAAACATTGCGGACAAACGGTTTCTTCTCTCCATATCTTGTAACGACGTTCGCGATCTGAATGACAGGATCGTAATTGGCTTCGGGAAAAATGCCCTTCCGACCAGCGCATTCGATATCAAAGGACATGACTCTCAGCGGTGCCATCTTCGACCAGTCTCCAACAGGCTCGTGTGCAACCAGGTCGAGATAGCTGCATTCGGCTTCGATCTGACAATTCGATTGTCTCTCGCGTACGGGAATAAGCTTGTATGCGCCTGCTTTGGCCTCAACCCAAGACATTCCGAAGATCTGGTCGTGGTCAGCGGTCTTCTGAACAAGCACTGCGCCACGTTGCTTACCTTGTTGTCTACCATGAAGCGTATAATATATTGGATGTTGTCGAAGGTGAGGATTTGACCGTCAGACTTCCAGAGCCCTTTCCAATTGGCGTTGCAGGACTGTATAGTTGACCGTACCCTGTTTATGAATTTGGGGTCGGTGACAGTGATCTTCAGGAAGGGGTTCTGGGTGTTATTTTGGAAGCCAAAAATGCTCTCTCGCATCACCATTGAGATCGAGTGGATGACAGATTGCTGCTGTTGCCCGACCTGGGTTTCGAGATAGGCTCGGAATGGCATGCAGTCTTGTGGTTGAAAGCCCATGGGAGCGGCGACATAAAGGTAGTGCTTGAAGTCCTTGACATGAAGCATGACCGAGTTGCCCTCCTCAGTCACACCGAATAGCTTCACGGTGGGACAACCGCCATGAAGAGTGCCCTCCTCGGCTTCGATTTGCTGGAAGCATAGGCTGTGCGTGGCGGCACTGAAGCCGTCAGCGACCGGTGGTCGGGCCCATGCTTGGTCCTTTTCGGTGTTGTTGTGTTTGGCCTCTGAAATACCCTGGCTGATCTTCTCCAAGACTTCGGTCTCGAAAGTGCTCTTCACTTGACTCGACGCGACTTTGGGGGCCTGGGAATTGGCGAAATGAGGGGCGGGCGAAGATGAGAAGTGATCGGTCTTCTGCTTCTTGGAAGTCGCCGGCGACGCGGGTATGTTGCGTCGCGCACTCGAGGTCTCCCCCAGTACGCGCTTGGGTGCCCTGGCAGTAGGCATCATGACGGCGAGATGCAGCTCCTGTTTGTCGTGTTGGTGAGGAAAGAACCGATATTTGGCGATTTCAGCTGTCCATTGGGAAGGAGACTTGTTAATGAACACAGAAAACGGGCTAGCAGTATGTCAGAGGCCCTGATGGATGGTCTTGGGATGTGGATGTCGGCCGTCGAGAAAGATAGTGCAACGCGTCGCGCTTGGACCTCTGTAGACCTTCCGGCGTGGACGCGCCGCCCCACTCAATTTATTCTGCTGCCACCCCTGTAACCTTGCAGTCTGCTTACTTTGTACTTATTACTCATCAAATATAAATTAGAGGTCCTCATTATCCTGCGTCTTGTCGGCTTGTCCAGTCCTCGATCCTCGAATTCTCGAATCGTTGAGAATAAGTGTGGGAATCGAGCGCAGGTTTTCGAACCTGGGCCTTTATGCTATCGCCAAGACGAGTATCCCAAGCTGACCATCCTACGAGCGATGCATAGTCTATTTCCCACACTTCCACACGTCAAGTACTGTATGCCATTGCACCAGGGCTCTTGGACCCACTTTGCTCTTCTGTACAGACCTTGACCTCCTCGGCAACTCTTTGCCTAATGTGTCTCTTCTCTTCACATAGTACAACAAGTTTGCTCACGGGAAACATCCCTGCCTTTCAGCCGTCCTCGACGAGATTGCCAACGATAATTTGAAGCTTTCGTATTCTGTTCGCAAGCTGGTCCGGGCCGCTCCCATCCTCCACGGAGATAATAATATTTAGAAGCACACTTATTAAGACGCACAAAATGCCTTTGTCCAAGGGAAGGACCAGATTGAACCACGCTGATGTTATCATGGCGGATCTGAACATGTTTGATTGGGGAGCGTGGGTGCCATGTCCCCACTATGTAACAAGAAGTCAACTCCATAAATCGGTCCAGCATTTGCCAGAGCACATCAGATGAAGCCTGGTAGATTCGGCCAACGCCGCATAAGGCATGATTGCGTTGCTATCATTGTCACAGAGTACCCACCGCCCTAGTCAAGCATTACCGAGTGCTTGCTGATACAATACCTTGGCCGAGCACCTTCCATAGGCTCAAGACAGAGCCGTGTAACTGCCGACTGGAAGGGTTGCGAAGCGTGGGTGCTTTGGGCCACTAGTGGTCCGTATCAGGATTGCGTCTGTGCTGAACTTCTGAGGTTCGTCTGAAGTGAAGACTCGGTGTAGGGCTATATTCATTCGAGAGACAGTGTTGAGAGGTTGGTTTGGGTAATGCTGTACCGTCCAGTTGGACGTCTTGTGGCCGTGGCAACGTCCGGAGCGTATTTGGTAGGGCTCAATCTATACCTTTCTGCCACCAGAACACGGTCCAGAGGAGTTGACAGCCTCGATACAAGATTTTTGCTGTTTCGAACCTGGGGGAAGTTCTTCTCAACATCTAACAGCAGGCCGAATCAGGCCTGGGACAGACTGATGACTGTGATCAGCTGTGGGACATCGTCGCAAGGGCTGGGGAAAAGCAGACCACAACATTTGTAGAACCTCATCTCTGAGGCCCGAAGGGTAGCGATGTGTCGAGTCTATGAGAACCGTCCGTACGGCATGCTGGCAAATCTCATGAATTACCGAAAGAGTTTTGAGGACCTAAGATTGAAGCTCGTCGACAGCGAGACTTGTTTCTAGAGGATCGATCTCTCGTGCAAAACATGACAACGGTCAAGGTGCATTGCCTGTTCGAGGCGACAACGCATACATGGAGCTCAAAGCAGCCGCACCCGAGAGAATGGAATTCCCACTATGAATGTGTCAAATCGAAGTTTTTACCTTTATGTTCAACTCGGGAGAATCGATCTACGAGGAAGCCTGAGGACGAGCTGCACGAGATTCGCGATCCCGGTTCCATTCGAATGCATCGTACTCGTCCAAAGCCATTATCCCACAGAGTATCATCCCACAAAGCGATTGTCCCACAAGCGGTTCTCACACAAGCGCTCCGCAGGCGATTGTCCCATAGAACAAGATCCCACAGTCTGCTACCCTAAAGACCAACAACCTACATAGTAAGGTCCATGGAGGCGGCGGTGAGAGTTTTGTTGCATAACACCTTTCTGCGACGACCCGAGTACGCCAACGCCATCGCAGTATATCGAGGCGGATTTTGAGGTTACCAGCGCTGGAGAGAGTGCTGCTTGTGTGTATAACTTCATTGCCATGGCTCCAAAGGAAGACGACCGCGACTTCGGGGTGTGGATAACCGGACCGTCATGTTCGTGACGCTGCGAGACATTGGGAGTTGGCCACAATGAATCGACGGCGGTGGGTTGCCACGGCAATCGCTGGCGCGATGTGAACGAAACCCGGAGATTGGGGACAAAGGACTGGAATGCGGACAAGCGGATAGATGGTGCTGCGTTGTTCTTATTGTGGTTCGAACGCATGGAAGTTTGGTGGCAATGGTCGATCTTCTCGGATTTATGACGCCAACGGTTGAAGATAAATTGAAAGACACACCGTCGATTTGTCTAATCCGAGCCCTTCAAGGTGCGATGTTGACAAGACGAACAGCGCTGCCCATACCACTCTGCAGGGCATCATGAAATTGAAGACCGGGAAGATCTGCTGAGCAACAAAACATTTTACGATACTGCGAACTATGTAATTAGCCACTGCGGAGTCGATGAAACTCGAAATGTGACCGAAGACCGATCGCAAACCCTGAAATGCCTCGAACGCCTCTTTGTGATGGTCCAAATGCTCAACGACCCGATACAACAAGCCACAGTTGTCGGCCCCAAGACGCTGTTCTTACGATATCGGGTTTAGCACACGTTGATCCCACCGATTCACTATTGGCTGAAGCTGCCGCCCAGCGAGTTCGCAGAATATGGTAGTCAGACTGCTCAGGCCGTGCATGGGAATTTGAAGGGACAACAAGGATATATTAGACAATTGGCAACCACTTGATGCGCTCGCGCTTCTTCTTCGCTCAATCGATTGGATGCCCCAGATAAAGTCAGATTTGAAGTATTGAAGTGCAGTATGGCGCAGCGCATGTCTGTGTCCACTCCGTAATAAGCACAAAATGCAAGGCTATGTGCCTGAAAACGAAAGCCCGTCTGCAACGCTTTGAATGGCGCGATCAAGGGAGACATCATGTGAATGCAACAGAACATCAGACGCTAAGAAGTCGGATCGTGTTCAAAGCTTGAACATCAATTGATGTACCGCCGCCTAAGTATTTTCGACGGGACTTCAAGCACTTGCAGCCTCGTGGCCAAGATACTCGCAGCGAACTGCCGGTCAGGTACCAACTCTTGGACTTGACCTGGAGGAGCCGAGGAAATCATACAATGGTAGTGAGAGTCGGACAGATGGCAGGATAAATTCTGGAAACACGAAGGTAATATTATACGTGGCAACTAATATAGCTCACAGACTGCTGAGAGCTGGCTGGTCTGGTAGGGGGGACGCCTGAGAGCTGCCACCAATGTATGCATGCAGGCAATCTATGGAAAGTCCCAAACGACCGCAGACGGACTCGGAAAAACGTGGTCAGGCATGGTCAGAAAGAGTCCGAGTCGACGATAACCCGAAAGTTACTTGGATCAGTGGCTTGATCGGAAGGGTGGTCGAGCGTGCAGTTGTGTAATCGGCGGCTGATTCGGCAATCCGCAATCTTCGCCGGAAGTGCTTTGAGTATCATACAATCGGCAGCATGAGGTCCATGCCGTCGAGAGCGTGGTGTGTTGGCCACCTGGGTAGCTTTGACATAGCTTTCGATGAAGTTGAAAGCCTGGAAAGTTGGGATGAAGTCTGGATCCCTGCCTGGAGAGGCTGGGAATTCAAGGAAAGAGCACTTCGGAACCGATCTTGCTAGGCTTAACCCTGCACTGTCACCGACGGGACTGGGATGGGCTCTGTTTATGCTAACCCCTGATAAAGTCCCGTCATTGGTCAGACTCATTCCAGCTGGTCGGGAATGGCAACAGCAGGGCATGGCTCTTGCTGATGAGGCGGTTGAGTGTCGGAGGGAGGAGCACTTGGGATCTGGAGGGCAGATTCAAGATTGGCTGTGTCACCGTCACCGTCACCGTCACTTTTACTTCTTCACCTCACAGCACTCGAATCTTGTCGACTTTGAGCATACTGCACGCTCTGTGAAACTTCGAGGTTTGGCCCGGAGTTTGCAAGCGAGTCGTGACAGCCTTCGGATCGTTCCGATTCGATCTGCGTTGACTTCATTGCCATTGTCGCCTGCACTCTTTCCTGAATTCCCATTGCAACTGTCCAAATCCAATCGAGGTGCCCAGCGCCAATCCGCAGATACTTTCCCCTTTCGACAACCACAGCAAACAAATCAGAATCTTATCCTACTTTGACGACATTGCCTCATATGCTCTACATGCATGCCCGAACTACAGCATCGTTCCAACCCAGCTTGACTATCATCTCTCTTCGATTGAAACTCAGTCGGCGACTGTGTCTGTGCGCTCACGCCGTCGTCAGCCCTGTCGTCCACCGATGCCAGCATGTGGGCCTTCTAGGTTCGTCTAACAATAACCCCATTAAATCCGGCTCCAGCCTACCGGAGTCTCCCCACGTCACTCCTGCTCGCTGGTGGACAGCAACTTCAAGACCTGTCGATCTTGGGCCTCTTGACGATCACAAGCACTCACCATGTGGACGCACTAACAACAGCATGATGCTGACCATCACGACTTGCAGAAGATGGCCCCTGCGAAACCGCCAAACGATGACGGCGCCAAAGACAAAGACAGACAGCCGTCGACGCCGCGCCGGGCTTCGGCAGCAAACAACAAGACATCACCCAAGCGTTCCGCCAACAACGGCATCGCCACGCCTACCAGCCGGAAGACCGACAATGTCCAGACTCCGAAGAGTGCCCCTGCTGCTGCCACGGGCGCCGCCGGCGTCCGCAAATCTTCCTCACCCAAAAAGCCCGCCATCGAACCCACCTTGCTGGGCGACTTCTTCCTGGGCCGGCCGTCCCCGGCTCGCAGAGCCGCTGCGCGCCGGAAGAGCGTGGACAACACCGCCGTGAGACAGGAACTGCGCCAGCAGATGCGCGAGGCCGCTGTGCGTCGGGTGCAACAGCCGGGTCGCGTGCAATCTCGTGTCAAAGACTGGCAGAAGAACAACGCTGCGGCCATGGCTGAAGGCGACCCGGAGGGCACACCCACTGAGCCTACGGAAGTCGCCGTACATGTGGACGAGGAGAGCGTAACGGAGGAGGACCGTGTGCGCATAAAGAACAGAGAGAAGGCGAGACGGAGGTCTTCGGCTGCGAAGAAGGAAGAGAAGACCAAAGAGAGCGCGCCAAACTTGCGCGTGAACGCAGCGCCGAAGAAGAGGGTTGTCAGCGATGACAATTGGATGAAACGGAATCAAGCCAACGCTGCCCCAAAGCCCGCCGCGACAGCGACTAAAAACGCTTCCTTCTTCCAGAAGCCCAGCAAACCCACTACCATGCAGGACAAGGTCAAAGCTTGGGCAAAGCAAGTCGAGGTCCCTGAGGCGCCCGCGCCGCCCAAGATCCCCAAAAACCTCAAACCTGCAAAAGAATACGCCACCAAGTGCGGAGCCACCATCACCGTCGAGGAGCATCCGGCAAAAGCATCCACAGTGAACAGCGGTCATAGCCAAGAGGTCATCACAGTGGAGGAGGAGGCTGAAAGCAATTTGAGCAGCTCCCGAACCTGGAAGACAGAGAGTGGTCGATCCGGAGAAGATGGCATCCGCGTAAGACCAGGCAAAGAGGACAGCCCACACACGAGCGGCGATGAGAGGTTGCGGGTCAAGCCGACCAGGAGAAAGGAGACTGCTCCTTTAGATGACGGAATTCGTGTTAGACCCATCAAGGTCGCTCCGTTGCCGGACGATGGTATTCGTGTCCGGCCGATGAAAGATGCTACACCAAGGCCTTCTAGAAGACAGTCTTCGAGCGACAGAACGCGGCGTGTGCTTAGCGCAAAACGTAATCGAACACCAACTGGCAAAGCTCCTGCCTCAGATCCAGACACAGAGATCCAGACTCCTACCAAAGAGTCCAAATCTCGGGTTTCTGCACGCAAAAAGCGCCGAGCCACCGCACCCGCCACAACAATCACGGAGACAACTATTACGGCGTCAGAAGACGAGGAGTCTTGGACAAGCGACTACGACTCTGAAGCCGAAACCGATAGACCGTTGAGCGCCCCAGCCAAGTCTCTTGCAGAAGTGCCCTTTGGCGACTCGGCCTTCAGTGAACTTGATCTTCCAGTTGGGGCAGATCATCACCATTTCAAGCGCCCGAAGCCTCAAAGAAACACAAGCTCTTTTGGCGCCGTGCCCAAAGCCTTCAAGAAGATTATGACAGGTGCCAAAGAAATTGTGCAAGTGGCAGCCGAGCCTACCAAGCCAGCTGTGAACCAGCCGCCAAGCATCGAGAAATGGTTGAACGGCACCGTCGACCCATTCGTCGAAAAACCGCCACCCAAGAGGAACTCACTCGAAAAGGACTGGAAACAAGACGTGCGCAGGCGGTCTTCGGCAGAGAGCCCCGTGCCTGCCGCAACGTCTCCCGTTCTGCAGACCCAAGAAGATGTGCCCCGGAAGACTGAGGAAGAGCCACACAGCGCCGTGGAAGAGCTGAAACCGTCGGCGGGGTTGAAGAGGAGCAAGGCGACTAGAGCCTCTCTGTCTCCCCAGAAACAGCCGACAGTGAGGACACCACTGCGCGAAACCCTGAATAATCTGTTCCGGGGGGAGTCTACTGGGCACAAGGTCATTCCCAAGGCCTATTCCAGCTACCAAGACACAGAGCTGACCGAGCTGGAGTCGGAGTCAGATTTCACGGACCTCAACTCTTACATGGATCACGTTGACCAGAATATCAATGGCGATCCTCACGTCCGCTCCATCAACCCTCAAGGCCGATTGCCAACGTCACCAGAATCTTCTTACATCTCCACTGATGTGAGCAGTAACACGGAGGGACCATATATGACCACTGCTCTTCCAAAACGCCGGCCACCCCCTACGACTGGTCAATACGAGCTATCAACAATAGCCTCGGAGGGCTCAGATAGCGCACTCGGATCCGACACGATGTCTATTCTCTCGGACTCCACCGTGACACAGACAACGGCACTTACTAGGTCCACCGCTATCTCACGAAGAAATAGGAGTTCCGGATCCAGACGTCGGTTCACAAAGCATTCTGATCTTGTCTCTGTCCTTTCGCTCCCAGATCATGAGGCTGGCCTCATTCGAGCCAGTAGTATCAAGTCGACGAGCAGTCTGCGTAGGAGAACCAGCAATTTGGAGAAAGTCACGGTCGATGACCTGCTGAAGGAGTTTGCCATCGACGAAGATCTCTATCGACGAGAGCTCAAAACACTGGTGGACGGTGCGGTACCCGTCCTCTTAAGGCAAGTTGTGGATTCGAAAGAGGACTATGCCGCAGACCTCTTTGGATCAGCATCGAATGGAGGGGCTGACTCCTTGGGCAAAGCAGTCGTCAACATGGGCGTCGCTTTGGAGAAACTGAAGAACTTGCACAAGCGGTCTCCCACCAACGACGTCAATAGGATCCTCACTTGGGTTCTGGCAGCCTATCCGGTCTATGACAAATATCTCGACGTGTGGCGCTTAGGCTTCGAAGGCATAGTTGTCAACCTCGCGCCTATTCCCAGCAGACCGGACGATGAGGACTCTCTAGTCAATGCAATGCCACGGAACGAGTATGGTGATGTCGTGGACGCCAAAGGCCAGCCCGTGGATCTTCAACGTCTCCTGACAAGACCTTTAGCACGCATCAGGGGCCTCCTCAAGCTGCTCAGAGGTGCACGAGCTATTGGTATCAAACATCCTGAACTCGAGGTGGTGATCGAAGACTTCACGGACCTCCAAGAGAAGGCCCGAAGGCGTCACCGCGAAGAGACCGCTCGCAAGACCGACGAGGATGCCATCAATACCGACGTAAGTAGGTGTTGTGATCTGCGCACTCTCAAATCCATCGAAGGCGTGCTCATCGACCCAAGTCGGCAAGTCAATGCCAAGGACTTTTTCTCGCTTGATCTGTCCCATTCGAGTGGACAGAGGCTGGAGTGTCAAGTCGAACTTGTGTTCCGAGATAAGCCAAAGGACCCTTTGGACCGTGGTGACGTCCTCGTACGAGACACTGGCCACGCGCGATACTGTCTCCTATTCCCTCCTATTCCAAAGACCGCCATCTCTGCTCGTCGGGGTGACCTACCCGGTGTTCTGGTGGTCATGATACGTGGCAGGCATAATGGCATGGAGTGGTACGAACTGTTGACTCTCACGACGGATCTTGATGAGCAGGTGTTGGACTGGCTAGACATTCTAGGCACATCACCTGTACCACCCGCCATGTCGTACAGCCCTGTTAAGGACCTGACCTCTGAACCTTTGCCCAAGGTCGAGGCCAACGTACCTCTGGGCGAGCGGACAGGACGAGCTAAGCTCCGAAAATCTCGTCAAGATCTCGCCCCCTCTAGAACCGTCAGTGCAGCAGACGAGCAGCCCAGGTCCAATCCTCCTCGTCGCTACCATGTCCGACATGCAAGCTCTCCTCCCGAACCAATTACACCACCAGGAGCAGCAACTGCTATTCGGCAAACCCCATCACCCGAGCGGACTCCAACTCAGGAGCCTTTCGTACGGACTAGCCGCACTGCACTTCCTGTGCTACCTCACAAGTCTGATGCAGCGCCCATGCGAGAGGACATGCGACGTGTACCCAGGGGAATCGACAAGTCGCCGCCCAACAGCAAGCCCTTCCGCGACGATGGCGCTCCCAGGCCCCCTGTTCATCGTACACTCTCGTCGGGCAAGCCAGCGCCATTGACCCCTCCTGTGGAACTCGCTCCTGCAGCTCGCATTCGTCGACGCGGATCCTCACCTCTCAAGCACGAGTTCCGTCCATCTGACGTCTCTTCCGAATCGTCCGGATCAGGGAGCGACTCTGCTTCGGACTATGATGATTCGTCCAGCGATGAGCTTGACGAGACCGATGTTCCCGATACGCAGCCTGCCATTAGCATCAAGCAAACTTCAGAAGAGCCAATGTCAGCTGTGACATCTGTGATCGATTCTGGCGTCGGGTCTGTAGTGTCTGATAACAGCATCACTCCTTCGCATTCAGCTTCACAAGTCGGTCTGTACGGACAGCTTGGACCCGGAAACTCACCGTCTCCAGATTACATCATCAAGTCAATCGCCACCATTTCTTACTGGTCCAACAAGAAAGGACAGTGGGGAGAGGCCTGGCATGAGCCGTGCTCAATTGTCATTACGCCAGGCCTGGTTGAAGCATATCCACTCTCCGCGCATTCTGCTCCAGTCGAAGGTGCCTTGAACTCTTCCGGATCGTCCGAAGTTGACGGAGATGCAGACTTGTCTCGGATGCAGCCATTGCTCGCTCTCGAGCTGACACCCATTGTCATGATTAGGCAGAGCACGGTTATCGACCTTGAAGTTCGCTCTCCAGTCCGACCATACTGCAAACTCGCTGCGATCGATGGCAAGATCTTCCGATTCCGTGCACCATCCGCCGCTGAGGGAATCACTCTCTACATGGCCGTCCACAAGGCTCGTCTAAACAATGCTAAGTACAAAGCCTTGGAGGAAGAAGCCAGATTCCGCTCCTTCGGACAGCCACAGCTGGTCTCCCAAGATGCCGACGGGCAATCGAGCAGTAGTCATCGCCGTAGCTGGTTCGGTAGGAAAAACAGTTACCGGGCTTCCACTCGCGCCCCTTCGCAGTCTGCGTCACAGTCCCAGGGCACCTCCTCCAGCATGTCTGCGCCATCTCTCCTCAAGCGTCTTACTGGCGCCGGCAGCACCGCCTTCAACATCGATAAGTCCTCCGTGGATCGTCGTAGTATGCACAGTCGACCTACTACCGGCGCAGGATCTCTTTACACAAGCGCGTCGTCGTCATCTGGCAACGTAACGCCGCCACGCTCCCCTTCTATTTCTACCGCCGAAAACAGCGGTCGCACTGTTGTCCTCGGCAGCGACAATCTCAAAGTGCGCTGCCACCTGCTTGTCACTTCCACCAAGTGGGAAGACCATGGCAATTGCACGCTGCAAATCACGCGTCCGCCACCGGGCATGCGACAAGAGCTGCGCATCCGACATGGCATGGAGAAACGCGTGATTGTGACTAAAATACCGAAGCGCAACCTTTTTGGCGGAGAGGACAAAGCCGCGCCTATGGTTGTGCTCGATGTTGTGCTTGGGTCCAAGTGCTTCGGGCGGCTGGGAACCCGTGGTATTATTCTCAACGTTTGGGAGGATTTGAGAGACGAGAAGAACAATGTGGGATGGGCACCGAAAACAGGAGGCCTGAGCGGAAGTGTCAAGAAGTGGTGCTTCCAGTGCGGAAGTGCGGCGGAGGCGAATTGGATCTTCGGACTGGTTGCGCAGGAAGTCAGTATCGGGCTTTAGTAATGGTCTGATGAGCTTCTGCCCACAAGCCGCACCTTTACTTTCTCTGTCGATATTGACTTTGCGGACATTCCTGCATATGAGATCAGGGGTCTTTCATGATCTTTCTTTCTTTCTTTCTTTCTTTCTTTCTTTCTTTCTTTCTTTCTTTCTTTCTTTCTTTCTGTCTTGTACCAGCATGGTGAGGTGTTGAGGGATGGGACGGAACTGGCCGGGAATCGAAAACATGTCTCGTCATGTTGTCGACGGGTCCTTTAGACACATGCTGGATGTATGGACGGGAGACTGGGGCAACACGGCGTATGGTATGAAACATTACCCCGGCGGTTTGGTCATTATTTTTTAAGGTCGGTATGGAAGGAAGACACTAGATCTACTTATTTGGGAGAGAGAGGGATGGATGCGTGATTTGTCTGGTCTTTTTTGGCTTTCGGCGCACGATATCCCATGCAAGTGCATTTACCAACGAGCGAGACGACAGACGGACAAAGGGCAGGCATATACATGGTGCACATGGGGATGGCCCGTGTGGTTGGCTCTGTTGAGGTGCGTTTCTGTGGAGTGCATTCCGGTTGTCTCTACCCCAAGTATAATGCTGTCCGGGTGTGTGTCGAGGATGGCACGGTGCCTGGTGTCCGGCGAGCGAGCGAGTGGCGGAGTCCAATAGAAGAATAATACCCAGTTTTCGTCGTTACAATCATTCCATTTGCCGGAGTTTAACTGAACGAGTCTCTGTCTGCCAAGGTCACCTCTCCAGGCTGAACTTCGAAGGATGGTGTGAGACAATCGAGCTTCTGATCCCAAGCACAAATTATGGCCCACATGGCATGGGTATGTGCTGTATACATGCATTCTCCCCGTCTAAGGCAGAACATTCTGAGAGCAGTCTGCTGTTTGCATGGCCAAGCTCCGCAGCGTAGGACCGACTGGGCAGAAATCATCACTTGGCCCTGGGGTCTTGGTCTACGTCTTGGCCTCGACCTATTAATCCAACTTAGGCAGGCGGCGCCGGACTGTGGAGGTGCCATGGCTACTTTGTACTGTGGTAGGTTTCTCTTATCGAATGGTGCATATCTTCACTTTTAGGCTATCTGAACTATTGGTCTAAAGAGCTTGGTTTTGTCGTATGCGCAGATCAATAGACTTGATCGTGGGAGAGACGAAGCTACCATTTGATATGTCAGTGGGCTTGTATTGATATTTATATCTCCCGTGCTGTACGGCGCGGCAGTGTATGGCCCACGACTTCAGCAAATTTAGTATTTTTGACAACAGAGAAGTCGCAACATGAAGGCCACCGTTTTAGCAGCCATTTCTGGCGCAGTGAGTGCCTCGCACTTCTCGCGGGAGCAGTACGAGTCGGGAGAGGTACACCAAATGATCCTCGACATGAAAAATGTGCGTTGAACTGAGTCTCACCAAAATCACCACCTAGAGCGTGCCTGTCCTAACATCCTTACAGGCCCAGTGGGATGCTTTAGAGGCTGCTGGGGCTCTCGATTCCAGCCAGTGGAATTCCTGGAGGACATGGGAACAGCTCAACGAGACTGTTCGGGCCGACCGCCTAGTGTGTCAAGATGGTCTTGCCATAGCCGAGGAGGGCAATCCGCTGCAGACCTTTCGGTGTAATAATGTGAGTAGCAGTAGCGAATCATGTCACGCCGTCCTTCATATCACCTTCGTTTGCTGACCTGGCAAAGATGGACCTCTACGATTTCCTGAGTCACGAAGACATGGGAGGCGGCGAGGCCGATCCACGATACCCAAGTCGACGAGGGTCGTCCATCTGGGGCTGGTTCTCTCCCGAGGGCCGTGAAATTGCCCTTGTCGGCCAGCAAACCGGCACTGCATTTGTGGAGATCAGCAGCGGAGGTAAAATGACCTACTTGGGTCGTCTGCCCAGGAACGATGCCGTAGGTTCATCGTGGCGGGAGATCCGCGTGCTCAATGACATGGCAATCATTGGCTCTGAGGCTGTTGGCCACAATGTGCAGATCTTCGACATGAACAAGGTCGCCGCCATCGACGCAGCGAGTCCCATTACCTTCGATATCAGCACTGACCTACTAGGTGTCTTTGACGATCTTCCCATTGGACGTGCGCACAATGTAGTCGTCGACTGGGACAGCGAGTACGCTATCGCTGTCGGTGCTCAGCCTCGCAACCAGACTTGCGGTGCTGGTCTGGAGTACATTGATCTCTCGGACCCCGCGAATCCCTTCAAACCTGGTTGCGCGAGTTCTGATGGCTACACTCACGATGCGCAGTGTGTGACCTATAACGGACCGGACAGCCGCTACCTTGGTAAGAATGTCTGCGTCGCCTACAACGAAGACAGCGTTACAGTCTGGGACTCCACCGACAAGGCTAATTCGATCATGATCTCTCGTCTTGAGTACCCAGGTGCCACCTACACTCACCAAGGGTGGTTCACAGAGCGCAACTGGCACCAATTTGTCCTGCTCAATGACGAGCTCGACGAGGTAGAGGGCGTGGGAGAGGCAGCAAGTGGCATACCAGTCACATACATTGTTGATCTCACAGACCTGCAGAACCCAGTATACAGTGGATCTTTTCCAGCGGCCGACCAGCGATCACCCGACCACAACCTTTACATTGAAAACGGCGTGATGTTCCAGTCGAACTACGGTGCCGGAGTGTGGGTGCAAGACGTTAGCTCGATCGCAAGCTTTCCTGACGGTAGCAAAGTTCGTCCGCTCGCCTTTTTCGACGTATACCCTGAGAATGACGCGACCGGGGGGTCTCTCGACTTCGTAGGGACTTGGGGAAACTTCCAATTCCCGAGTGGTTACATCGTCGCCAACACCTTTGAGCGTGGAGCGTATGTTATGAGGGTGGCTTCTGGGCCTGGGAGAGACGGCGGGATGTATGGCTTTGGTGGTCCAAGTGTATGATACTTCTACAACTTAGCCCTTGGTCTGCAAATAATCGAAACTAGCACTTCACAACAGCATGAGAGAGAGTGAACTTGTGACGACGTCCCACACCTCTGGCACTCAGAGGGTATTCTGCTTAGATGCGGTCTCACTCGGAATTTGGACTTCGGTACCTGTTCCTGCTGAAGCATTTTGTTTCCCGACGTGGCAATCACAGAAGAGCAACAAGGCAAGAATCGAACATAATGAGAGGGGGGGCCGAACGACCACTCGACTAGGCATGACTTCCTCCAATGGCCTCCCTGTTTCAGCAAACGCCATGGCAGCTATGAGGAGCGTCTCCTGCATCTTTCTGTCAGCTCGACCGGACGAGAGCGGCGATTCATCCAGTGGAGTCGACGCCTGGTCCTGCCTGGCGCCATTGTGGGAACACAAGATGACCGCCTGGGTAGACAGCATGAAAACAACACACGTCATGACTTCCAGTCCAACCGACTCCTGCCCCATTACTATATGTGTCGAAAGGCAATGTTGTCCCTTGAAGTAGATATCGCCAGCGATGTTTGTGCCGCCCGCCCTCATGCACTCGCAGATCTCTTTCGGAATCATCTACCGTCGACACCTTGGACAAGCAACTACCTTACCCGCTGCAATGATGAGATGAATGGTTCCCAATGCCGCCTCTTTGCCCCACGATAATGCGAAGCTGCCTCCATTCGGTCGAGATTGGCCTGCCTTGCTCGTGCTGTGTCACCCCGAGTTCCAGCAAGCCATATGAACACGTGCCGCCTGCCCGTCCACGCTTCGGCCACGAGGAAGCAGGGCGGCCATAGCGTCTGACTGTCCCCAGCACACAAAGCTGGTAAACTCCTAGAATTCGTGACACCGTGCGCAAGCTCATCAGCTCTGTGCAGGATCATCCAGCCATCCCACTTTGCGCAGGCGACTGCCGACGCGAGATCAACCCGATCAGCAACAGACCGACCGCATGACCCCCCAACAGCGCACATCAACTAACGCACCTAACGCAGACGGGTTCCTGAAGAAGCCACTAGGTGAGCAGGCACGGCCTCTCGCGTAGCACGAGGACATGCCCGTCGCAGAGATAGTTCGCTGCGCGTGGGTTTGCGTGGCGGAGAGACAAGACGGCACGCACGCACGAGCAGCATGCATGCATGGCTTCGATAGCATGACGGCCAAAGACAAACGGCGGTATGCGATGCATGTCTCGAATATTGCGTAGGCCAATTCAGAATTCCCCGCGTGGATGGAAGCGTCCTGGCTCATGATCATGTGAACTCGTCTCCGCCTACCAAGCCCGGTCGCGGCTGTCAGTTCACACACACCGAAAAGAAGCTTCGCCCACAAAACCTTCTTCACCACTCGGAGCTCAGCAAGTTGATCATGGTGCCCCTGCTTGTGCCCCCACAGTTATAATTAGTAGCGAGGCTAAGCCCAAATGCATGTAGCCGAGGTGACCTGGTGAGACCCGGTTCGTCCAAATCTGCGCAGTGGGATCCCACGGGTCGTTTGCAGGACACCGTCATGCTTTGTCCCAAGGCCAGGGAAATCAGGCGGGATGAAGCCTGGCCGCTCGCCTGAGAGACGGATTACATTGGAGAATGTGTGGATTACCTATCATCCCAGATATCAATGCAAGTGCTTGGACATATGGGTTGCCTCCGACTACCTCGCGATGCACGAAGCGCGTCGATGTTAGCGTGACGGGCCCGCATGGAGCCAAAGCCATTGCGTGCATGTTTTTGAAGCGTAATGTTCCGCCTCATAGGTCCTGAACGCGAGCTTCCGTGGTCAAGTCAAAACACTGGATCAGACGAACAATAAGCAGCGCGGCTGCTCTCACCTCATCCCATCTTATCCGAGAGCCGTCAGGAAACATCGAGCAGAAACATGTCTCCCATCAGATCGGCCCTACTTCATTGCTCACCCTGCGTCCCGGCCCCAACGATAATAAATGTATAGTGTTGACGCGCATTGCAGGCCCATCGACATCAGTAACTGCAATGCAAGAGTCCCTTTGCATGCAGCAGAGTCAACGAGTATGTAGATCGGCCTCACCGCCTCCAGTAGATGAGAACTGGCATCTAACCTGTCCAACGCCACACAGCATTGCCCGCTGGCTATTGAGCTTACTTTGGATTGGGTCGACCATCATTTTGCCAAACGTGTTTGGCCACGGATAAGCCGGCCTGACTTCGGTCTCAGCATCGTCACTGTCCTCGACGCTGACCGTGGCTCGGGGCTCG
This sequence comes from Plenodomus libanotidis, assembly GCA_022609195.1. NCBI lineage: Eukaryota > Fungi > Ascomycota > Dothideomycetes > Pleosporales > Leptosphaeriaceae > Plenodomus > Plenodomus libanotidis. The sequence continues at coordinate 99,100 of JAGKQA010000079.1, forward strand.
CACCAGCGCTGGTAACGATCCACGCGCTAAAATCCGGGTCGAATCTTCAGCCCGAGGTCGTAAAGCCGACGGCATAATACAACATGACTTTTGCTGGGAGCTGACCGAGGCCAAAACAGCTCCCGCGAGCTACTGTAGTTCGCAGCCAAACCCAAGCGGAACATAGCGCGCAGTCTGTGATGCGTTTTGTTTGGGGACATCCTGAGCAAACGCCCGCTAATCAGCGAAACATGTCAGAAACGGCGCCACTCTCCCTCATAGCCCGCCTTCGCAACTAGGGGGCCACAGGGCCGGCTCCGGCGACGCGGGATCTAACAACTTCCCGCGGGCGATTCGATTTGGGAAAAGACGTTGACGTTGAGCCGCTGTGTCGGTGCGGTGGCGTGTGCACAGACCGAAAAGAAGTTGAGGGCATCTCCAGTGAGCAGCCACAGCACAGAGCTGAAGGTGGTGCTGTGGTTTTTGTTGGCCGGCCGGGCACGCACCAGCTGTCAGTGAGCGGCCAGGAGACACAATCATTGGTGCCCGGTATAATGGCTCGGTCGCTTCTTGTTGCTCGATGCGGGCAATGCAAGCAAGGAAGGCGGCAGACTTTGCACCATTATCCTCCATGCGCATGACCACGGACAGCAACCCAATGCTACCTACTCTCTGGAAATATTTCGCGTCAGAAAGTCCATTCCCTCCAAGCCATGCCCAGGCCATGGTCAGGGAAAATGACACAGATACTGAAGAAAGTTCACACGCCTCCGGTTGGTTGGTACCCGCGCTGGACGCACAAAAATTACAAGACATGGTTCAGATCCCATTTTCCACGGCACACCGCACAGTCAAGCAATAGCGCCGAAATGAGGAACGTCATGCCGAAACAAAGTTGCCTTCGAGTGACGATGGTGATCGACTGACCTCAATAAGTATGGAACGTTGCGTCAGAGCAACAGGTAGCAAAGGAAGATCTGACCACAGCCCAAGCCACCGCCAGACAACCAGACAGCAGACGCCGGAGCAATGCAAGATCGTCCAGCACACACAAAAGAGGGGGACCACGCTAAACCATCCCCAGAGAAGGTTAAGTTTTTAATAGTATCAGTCTAGCCCTCATCAAGTATAGCTGTGGGGCTTCGCGGCATTGATTTCCAGAAGACCAGCGCTAGGATCTTCACAGCATGGCTGGGTATCCTTACCTGAGCGGCAGGGGGCTGTACACAGTGCGCACATTGTTGCACCGACGAATGGTTTCGAACGCCAGCAACAAAATCTGAGCACGTTGCGGCTCTTTGGCGCCGGCGGGCTCGGTCGGAACTATTGGCGGCTTGTCAATTGTCATTGTCACCCACCGCATGCGCTGGGGCCGCTAACCCACAGTCATCTTCCGAGAATGTGTTTGTTCTACGCTTGGATACATTGCCAATAGCAGAGGACGACTCGGCCAGAAAGAAACGAAACTCTCTTGACCCCGGCAAGGGGAGATCGACTCGAACCTGGTAAGGAAGGCCGGGGTAAAGGTATTCTCCATGACCGAGGCGGGAGGACCATCCGGAAACATGTCTCGAAGAGGAACCTTGGCAAGCCACAGCTACCTCATTGGGGCGCGTAGACGGCTACGAGCTGTTCAATGCGGTAAGATCGCAGCAAGGAGGAAATCGAATCCGACCAGGCCTTCTGGAAATGGGATGTGACCAAGCGGAGACCATCATCACCGAAGCTGTCGCCGCCGTTCGTGGGTTGACGGCTGGTGGATGTGGTGTTTAGTGATGGGTCAGCTAATCATTCGATAGTTGCGCGGCGCTGCCATGGTGCCGACAGAAGGTTGAAATTGCAGCTGCTGTCATGAGTCGTGCTTTATGCAAGGTGTGCCTATCCACAGCCTCACAACACAACACAGTGAGCTTTGCATGGTTTTTGTGACGAGTGCCATGTGCACAATGAAGTTAAATCATCCCATTCTCAAGGCGAAGCTTTTGCAGCATCGCGAGTACTAGTAGACGCCGACTGAGCTGATGGGTAGTTGTCGGACCGAGAAAATGACCGTGGCCCGCCTTAACTGTTGTAGGACTTACCCATGCCTGACGGGGAATCCTCGGTGCGCACGGAAAAGGTTCCATGTTGAAAGCTTCGAGGACCGTCCCGAGACCCGAACCTAAAATGCCATCGATATTTCATCTCCGTGGCATGTGTAGCTTGTCGGCTGTTGGCGGAGCATTTACTTCTTGGTGTGGATGTGGCAATGCCGGAGTATGGTCGAGATGGCCGTCCATAGATCTGCCCGTCTATAATGTGTGCATGCCGCTGGCTCGAGCCTGACATCGACATGTTTGCACCCTGGTGGCATCACAGAAACAAAAGTCAGATGAACGCCCAGCGGATTCGAAACCGCCGTCAACAGTGGACACGAGAAAGCTGACCAACCTATGTTTCATCAATCCCAAAAGGTGAAGGACGACATCCCACCTTCCCGCGTCTGGCAGGGGGTAGGATGGTAGGATGAGCAAGAAGCGAGGCTCCCATGTGAGCTTCAGGAGATTCTGAACCATATCGACAAGAGCATCGAGTGCGCCTCACGCTGCCAAACCGCCTGACCGCCAAGAAGCGCCTCCTCGAGGCCAACACGCATCGAACTCGAGGTGAAGGCGTCGTGAGCTCGGTTGGGACATTCTTTGTTCGGTCGATGCCAATTTGCATTAACTCGTGCCCAGCCAAAATCTGCTGAGTCGTACGCCAGTGGAAAGTGTGAAGAATGTGTGATGACTTGAAGTCCCAAGACTAACCACTTGGCAGGACTAATCAGCGACTCCAGGAGATGTTACAAGTCGAATGTTGAATACACACAGTGACGGAGTGCATACAAAGCATATCTGGCATCGGTGGCCAGCGACGATCGGTCGGGCAGGGCACTGCATCAAGCTTCTCGCTCCGTAGCGAATCCTTCGTGACAACTCATCCCGTAGATGCGGCTCCGTCCCGGCCCCGGACACCGGGAGGGCAAGACCCCCGTGGACCTGTGGAGGCGGAGTCAGCATCCATGCCTACACAGTAGCAGTACTTTACAACACTTGACAGCTTCCGCGGGTTGTCCAAAATGGTTGTATATCTCCGCGAGAAAATGGACCAACCCCATGCCATACTGTGTGAGATCAGGATGTGATTTACAACGGCAGTGATCTCCTCTCAGCCTCGATGTTCGGTCCACATAGCACAGGAGCAAGGTTTTGATACCACAGGAACTGACCGGCTGCGAAACCAAACAAAGATACTCTCAGGGCTGTCCCTGCGAATATGTTTTCTGATCTTTTGCCCTGGCTGCCGAGCGGATCAGTCCATCCCCGAAACTAAAATTTTGGAGAATGTTTTGATCGACTCGTTAAAATTCTGGAACCGACGATACTCGCGATCACGCGAGCCTCATGGTTCGTAGAATATCACTGGCTACCAAGGTAGCGTTCAAGAGTACATGTGTTTGTCGACTTTTATCACCTAACCCCAAACTGTCGTCATTTGTTGAAAGGAAAGCCCTGGCAACATTCAGAAGCTATGCCAGAGCCAATCATCTGGAGCCCGGTTGCCTGGTGCGGCCACTCGGGTGTCCACGATGCAGGTGCTCTGTTGCGCAACAGCTGCGTCCAACCATCAGTGAAGACCAAGAGGCGGAGTGAGCTCTTGATTGGCGACGCCTGCTCTTTGAAAGCTTGCCGAAAACCGTGTTGTTTGGCCTGCTCTACCGCTGTTGGAAGCATCTCGGAGGCAAGCCGGCAGAATCCTGTGGACGTGAAAGACTAACCATGTCTGCGAGATCTATTGCATGTGGACCGTAAGTACATTAGTGCCATCCGATTTCGAAGATGCATTAATTACTAGACGGTGCAGTAGGCAAGTAACATTCCGTTTCTTGAAAGCTTGCCCATACAGGGACTACCTAGATAGTAGGATACCGTCGCAGCCTTCTGTAGGATTTAGGTGCGCTGTGTTGACATGCGACATGCACGTACATAGTAGTGTTGTCCGTAAACATATGCCTGGATCCGAGCCAATGTCATAATGTGTGCAACGTGAGAGTTGACTCATTCGGTAAGGTCCAGAAAGTAACGAGCCATTGAGCTGACGGCTCGCTGCTCGACTGGCCGAGGAACCGTGGGGTGTCAATATTTGGAATCTCAGGTTGTGAGATGGTCGTCACTGGGCAGTGCCAGTGCCGGTGACACTTTAACTTGGCTTTGCTGGGGTGGAGCTGAGGAGCGTCGGCTCATGATTGCCCATGTCATGCATGATGAGGAGATGGAGAGTGCCGTCATGCACTGCAACTGTGGGATGAGATTTAGTTCTCCTCGCTCCTTGTTCGCTTGTCGCAGAAGCGCGCACAGCCCATTCTTTTTGTTCTGTCACTGTGTCCACGCTGTCCAGAGACTCCGTTGAACGGTCCTTGTGGGCGCAGAGCGTCACGAAACGCTGCTTGTGCTGCCGGGTGGCGGAAGAGTGGACCCATTGGAAACAGAGGCAATAGGAAAAGGCTCAGGGGGAGACCGGGGAGGTGCACAGCCTCAATGTCATGTTGTCTCTCGGATTGTCGGTTGTCAGGCGGTAGTCAGGTTGTCTAGCACAGTACTATAGTAGCGCACAGCGCGTGAGTGCTGGGTGGGTGTGGTGTGTACATGCGTACCAGACTCCAGTGTCCAGTGTCCAGTCCTGCCAGTGGCCAGTGGCCAGGGAAGGAAGTGGATGGTGAGTACTGAGTCCCGCTTAAAAGGGTCGCAAATTATCAGCATGGCCGCTTGTGCCAATTTCCTACCATAGGAGCTTTGGCGCTCTGGCGGCACTACAGATGTATAGAACGCCACTCTAGCACAGTTGTGACGATGGAGCCGGAGCCGGAGCGGTCGTGCCACTGTCACTGGCCGGAGGAAAGGGGGTAAGAAGGACAGGCGGCGCTGCGACAGAAGCTCGCATGGTGATGTTCTGGATGTGATGAGAATCAAATATGGCCATTCCCAGCCTGTGGCTTGCTGATCTTCTGGTGACACGACTGAAAGCGCGAATAGGCGATGTGATGATACTCTGCCCGGCTCTCGCCAGTCTGTCCGCGTGGAACGCACAGCAAGGCGACTCATCAGAGGCCAATGTTGATGGAACTGAGGGCATGACATTCGTCGATGTAGAGTTTTTGCGATGGAGAGGAACCCCGTCCTTAGGAAGAAGGCGCGTCTTGGCCAGCTGCGCAGCAGTCGAGCACTTCATCAGGTGATGCGGGTGCTGGCGCTGCCTCTGCCCCTGCCGTTGCCCCTGCCCAGGTGGTTCCCAAGCGGTCCCCAAATGTTTATGGAAAAGGAAACTGTCAGCATTGCAGCATTGTGCCGCCCACTTTGCCCCCCCCCACCAAGCGCACTGGACCGCTGTCTACCCCTGCACCCTGCTGCCCTAGCACACTGGATCACTGAGGCCCTCATCCGCTCTTCCGAAATAGGCACAAGTGCGTCGCTTAGCAAAGTATCTTTTCCAACCCGGCCACCTACCCACAGTTCTGAATTTGAATTCACCACAGTACCTACCTTGGTAGACTCCACAGTACAGGCGGCAATACTACCTCTCGACTCCGACAAGCAATAACCGCTTTGCACATTTGCTGTAGGGCAAATGCCTTCGTACGTAATGACCGATATGCAAGCAGTATAGTATCCCCGAGAGGTAGCACAGTACTCAGCAGCAAGAGGGTTCAAATAGAGTACCGCGGGCGCTGGCTAAGTTGGGAAGGGTCAGTCGAGTGGATTTCACAGACTATATTCCGTACCGAGTACTGCGTGCACAGTATGAGGCAAGGGTCCAAGTGTTGGGGATCTTCGTTCCGCCCCGGCACGGACACTCTCACTCGAGCAGCAGGAGCAAGGTGTACAGCTCTTGCAGGACTGACAAGGACAAGGATCTGGCCGAGGATCTGCTGAGCCTCCCAGCGGAACCCCTGTTGTCATTTCCCCGTTGCGAAACCCAAGATGCTGGGCTAACCTGGGTTGGGACCCGCCCCAGTTGACTTGTCTCTCTCCTTCCTGCCCTCTTGCCCTCTGCCTGCTGCTGCTCCTGCCTACCACAGTATTGCCCCCCATCCACTTACAGCACCTGGGCAGTGACAGCACATCACACACACCCCAAATCCCAAATAGGCGGAAGGCGCACTGTGTCCCGGTCCCTTTGGCTCTGCGCTTTTCTTGTTTCTGCTGTGGTGCTAGGCTTTGCTAGGCTTCGCTAGGGGCTCCATTATTTAATACTGTCGGGTCTCCCACACGCCAACCCCTCGAGCGCTTTTCATTTTATTCGAACTCCAAATCCCGTCATCGCCAAAAACCCTCCCGACCCAGCCGCTGTTGCTGAACAAAACTCACCTTCGCTTTTTAGCAACCCTTAGGAAGTCCTCGTTGACTCCTGTCATTCGCTTTGTGCTTTTTATTTCTTAGTTTTCGCGTTACCCTCAACTGCCTCCCTCCCCCCCCTAATCTGCTCTCTCTCCTCCACCCTGTTATCTCACCAACAACTGCCCATCCGCCGACGAAAATCAAGCCAACGATCCTCAATTCGACTGTGCAACCATTCCATCCGGCGCCTCGATTACCTCGTGCTGGTTTTCAATGTCCCTGTAGCTGCAAGCCGCTGTTCGATCGTGTACACACTCGCTTCAACCAATAAACCTCAGCACACATTCGCTATTGTTGAACCTGGCTTTCGGCTGCAAGAGAGGGATAAGGAAGAAGCTACTATTTCGACAGTCTACCAACCTCGGCCACGGCCATTCTGACACTCGCTACAACCTACTCGTGTTATCACGAGTCTTGTTCTTTCGCTAAATCCACTCTTAACAAACACACCTGCCAAAATGGCTGGTCCCGGCGGCGGCCCCCCCCGGCGAAGGTTGGTGCAGTTCATTTGGTTCATATGGTTCAGTGATTATTTCGTATGCTGACGGTCTATTGTAGCCACACCAAGTCCCGCAAAGGCTGTGAGACTTGCAAGAAGCGCCATATCAGATGTGACGAGAACTTCCCGCAGTGTAAGAACTGCACCAAGCATAAGATTAGGTGCCCGTACAACGACATCTCAATCCAAGACGCTCGTCCAAATGGCCCCCCGAATCTGATGTGGAGTCCCGAGGTTGAGGCCATAATCGATCACTGGCAACAGACTGGCATGTTTCCAGTTCCCGGTTTGGACATCAGCTCGCCCCCCAACCCTCAGTGCTACAGCCCAGAGGAGTTACGTCTGATCCACCACGTTGCGTCCATTAGCCATGAACTCGGCAACTGGGAGGCCAATAGCTTCACCCTGTGGACTCGACAGATCCCAAGGTACGACCATATCTTTAATGTTTTTATTGTCTGACGAGCTAACAATTCTCAGCATCATCGGTCTGGGCTCTTCTCACCGCTTCGTCATGGATGCCCTCCTTGCTTATTCCGCTGAGCACATTTCAAGTATCACTGGGTGCCCTTTGGTTGGCAAGATGGCCTTTGAGCACCGCGGTCGTGCACTGGTTGGACTGGGCAAGGCTCTTGCTGCATTCTCCGAGGGAAACTCGGACGCAATTCTCGCTGCGTCTCTGGTGCTCTCATGGCAAGCTACGGACTGGAGGAGTTGGACTCAGCACATGCAAGGCACTCGCGTCGTCATTGATCAGATGGACTCCTGGAAGCACAAGTCCCAGTTTGGAGACTTCATTACCGAGACCACGACCTTCCCCACCGCACCTCCTTCGCCAACGCCAGACCACAAGCCCAGACTACCTGGCAAAGACGACGCGGAAGCCGTCTCTCGCACCCTTCAGCATCTACAGAAACTTGAGACCCATCTCAAGCAGAACCGAGAAGACACAAAACTTGTTGCACAGCTCATCAGTTTCCTCAAAGGATGCCGCAAGGTTGACCCAACCATGCCGGTGGCTGATCAGTTTGAGCGGCTCAAGCCACTGCGAGAGTGGCTGTTTTGGCTCCCTGTTATGCATCTGCGTCAGACGCAAGCGGCTCCGAACGCTTTGGTCGTCATTGCCTTCTACTATACCGTGGCGATACTGATGGAGCGCATGTTTCCAGCAATCGGCGCTGCGTACTTTGGACATCTATCCATTGGGCCCCTGGAAGAAATTGACCAGCGGCTGGTATCCTTGAGCGTCTACGATTCTGAGGCGTACCCTGAGACGATCAGGCAACTCATGAGCTTCTCCAGGGACACCATTCGGGAGTTCAGGGCTCGCATGGGCTGGTTCACTCCGGCACCGTCGCCGTTCAACGGGCAAGACTTTGGCATGCCCATGACCTCAGCACCCCTGGCAGATGGTCTACCTTATTGCGGAAATCCGATCTTCAGCTACAGCACCGAGAACCTGTCCATCAAGACGGAGAGCAGTGCACCGGGCGTTCCGGTCAGCCCTGTCGCCATGCACTCGCCATACCCCAATCAGCAGTACCTGAAGATTCCTCCGCCAGTCAGCGGCTGTTACAGCCCCGCCTCAAGCACTTGCGAGGCTTCAAGCATTGGCGATGACTTCAATAACTACGAAACCTCACCCATTTTCTACAGCGACAATGAGGACTCTGGCCCATACAACATGGGTTATGGTGGTCCCAACTTGCGTCTGTCCCTATCCGGGCCGGGTAGCAGCGAGGATTTGCATAGCAGCTTCGAACAATGCAACATGAACTACGCCGGCAACCATTCATCTATGGGTGGGCCATACGACTTCGGGTTCGTTTCTCCCACCTCGTTTAGACTTCATCAGTCATTCCATTGGAACCCAACACAATCTGACAATATTGACAGGATGCCCTCGCCTTATCTCAGCACCACTCCAACCTTCCCGCCGCCAGATTATAAATTCCACCATTCGCATTCGCCGACGGTGTCGATTTCCACTTCCGCTGCTTCTCCTTTCTTAGCTCCTGAGGGATTCTCCATGCTGCCGATTCCGGAGTCTCCCCTGGCACCGTCACCGCATCATCTATCATCGCACCACCACCGACACAACCTATCCACGGCTTCCGCTCCACCCGCCTTCTACCACCCGAACGATCGGAAGTTCAGCGGTCCTTAGGCGGCTCGTTCTCAGAGCACATTCCTTGGTGCACGTTTGTGCCACATACCAACTATTTAATAATGACCGAGCTGTCGCTCGCGTCTTGATTTCGACACAGCCGCAACTGCATACAACATTCCTTTACAACCACGATCGCTTCAAACAATGTACCGAACTTTTCCAGGCATCGGAAGATGCCTGACGACGCTCCTTCGTTCAACATTTCGACATTCCGGATTATCATCCCGATACTCCACGACGCTCCTTTGCCGAAAGATACCCACTATAGACATTCCTTTTTTGAAACCCGCCGACATTATGGACGGATAATACAAACATATACACTCCTTTTGCAACAACATGGTTGGGTGGCTTCCACTCGAACCAGACGACACTCCTTACGGACTTGATGATCATGATACCCAAACTGCATAGCGACTGTGTTTTTTCGGCTTGGGAGGAAAGGTTGGGTTATGGGAAAGAAGAAAATTGGGAAAGGCCCCGGGAATGTGGCTGGGCGCCAGGTTGGGATACATTCATCCCACTGCATTGCGCGGCGTTTTCTGGCATTGGTAATTAGGATCTGGGATCATCTACTGTCGACCGCAATCTGTACGGAGAGCCAGAAAAACAAGCCCTTTCATTGTCTGCTTTGCTGCACCAATGCATCTACCCACTATCAATAATCTCCCGTCTAATATGTATTTGTGCGTTTCATCAGGCGAGGACGAGAAGAGACAGACTTAAGGAAACACATCAGCATTGTTCATGAAGTGAACAACTACATCTCTGCTGAGGCCACGGCACTGCCCAGGTGGGCAGGCGGTGCTCGGAGATCTAATACTTAATCAATGTAATCTGGAATCAAATACACCTGTTCATGGAAGATAGTGTCATATGCAAAGTGCTGTCTGTGTGTTGGCTTGAAAAGACACTTGCAAAGAAGCGCCGCGGGTCCTTGCGGAATTTATGCGAAAAAGTCTCGATGAGAGGACACTGGGAAGTCAGGCGATTAGGCGGGAAATCCTACACCAGAGATAGTTAAACCCATAGTGGTTATCCTGATTATAGAGGCAAAATTCCTGAATATGGTCATCCCCGAGGTGGTCAACCCAGCTGTGGTTGTCCCAGAGGTGTGATCCCGAAGGTTTTCAGACTTACCCCGGCGGTCATCCCATGGCAATACTCTCGAAAATGCTATCAAATGGTGCAGCACTGAAAAGTAGAGGGCTGGTGAATACAGAATCGCGGAATAGGCGGTCACGAATTTTTGGTGGCGACGTCCGTAATGGCTGGATTCCTTGTCTGGCTTTCCCGCCGCGAGATCTCCCGCAAGCCTCAGGTATCCGAAAGGCGAGCTACTCAAAGGATTTCCGATGTTACGTTCTGGGGGACCCTGACTGTTATAGCGGTATTGGCTAGAACACTCCAGTGTCTGTTCGACGTCTCTGTACGCACGATCGGCGTCGTATGGTCTCATCGGCTTCCTCCAGGGCTTCATCCGAGCGACAGCGGCGGTCTATGTCTCGAGCCCGCTGCAATTCGTCTGGGTTGAAACGGTCCACGGCGGGATTGCCTGAGCCTGCTCTAGGTGACAGTACCTAGTAGCCTGAAATATTCCAAAACGTCTCCATCGTGGCTCAGACTACAATATCTCGCTACACATCTCTTTACGCACAGAGGAGGTATGTTTGTCCCCAGTGTGATGGGCGTAGACTTTCAGACACACTACTAATACGTGTGCGGACTATTCATGCTCCTTTGGCGACACACAAAGATCGCACTCTTCCAAGGTCTGAGCAAAGGTGATATCTGCCGAGGCAGGCTGGAATCAGTTCTCGAACAAGCTTTGAGGTTGTGCAAACCTTCGTTGCAGGCCGGTACGTATAGACCTGAGCTTTCTAGCTGAAGACGCACTTGTTCGAAGAGCACAGGGCCGCGAAGATAGTGACCAGTCTGGGTCTCACCGTCACCTCTGTCGATGCATCAGAGCTACTGCTCATTTCACATATCTATATTCATGCTGTTGTGGTATATTTCTTGAACATAGTGTGTGATCCATAATGATGGATCAAGCGGGTTTTAAAGCTGCGCGGAAGCAGTGCCTGCTCGCCCGGGACACTATGCACATTTGTGCCATCCAAAAGCCTCTACTGGTGTGGGACACATTCATTGGATGCGAGTAACGTGGAGACTGACTGGTCTTTCTTGTATCCTGCTCTCGTCACCAACAAAAAGACCCGCTTGGGAGATAGAGTTGAGTCTCATTCATGGATCGCTCCGGCTCAACTCCACGGACCACGTCGGGCTCCCTGAAGGTTTTGTGGCGACTTATTGGAGACATAAGATGACCTCACTTGGGAGAAGGAGTTCTGCTGAAGTCCATCATGACGACCCTGTGAACTTCAAAGTGCAAAAATTGGAAGCCGTTCGACATGCTTCGGCCTCTAGACCGGACCTCAATCGGCACAAGCGTGCAGCCGAAGAGTATTCTCATCAAATTGGGAGACCGAAGAGTGTGAAAGACATAAGATAACCTTGAAAGTCAGCGAGCATGTGTGATAATGTAGAAACACATGCTATGCTAGTCGACGGGCTCTGTTCTTGTACAGTGGTACTATATACAAACGGATACCTCTTGTATTTCTTTTGAACGTGGCACGCGTCTTTGAGTCATTCGAGAGCGAGAGCATGACATCAAATGCCGAATGCACCAATCACACAGCAATATAGTTTGCTGGCATTTGCAAAATCCAGGTATCAAAGGCCTCTGTATTTTGCACGGCCTGCCTACTCACACTTTCTGTGGAGGCATGCTTGGTAAAGTGACGGTGTGACTGTGAAGGAGAATGAGACTGGATTACTTCGAGGACATTTCTTACAATGAGTCTCTCATCCAAAATAATTATATGACATAGAGGTAGCTCAAGGTGCTAGGCTTTCTTTGCCGGAAAAGCCACCAAATTAGGCAGGAATATCCTCATGGGATGAGGCTCTCGACAATAAAAAAATCCTGTACATCACAATCACCGATGTGAAATCTTACTGCATATAAATGCAGCGTTTCTCCAATTTTAAGTTCGCATTCACTGCTATTGATCGTGTGGTTCTTCTCTTGGCCGCAGAGACTATGCGAGACATGCAGCGGACAACGGTCATGTGTGTATTCTCCGGAGGCTACCGGTATCGGCAACTTGGAGTATACGGCGAACTTTGTAAATGGAAGGGAGCGCGTACGCCGGCTCGCTTGCAACGTGCCATTTGTTAATCGATATTTACTAAAATGGGTCCCGGTGTGGGCGGGCGGGTTCTACCCACACCTGCATACGTACCCTCATGTCTTTACTCGGCGCACACAGAGCACCATCCGACATTTGGCCCATAATATCACTCAACCAGCCTTCATAGTTGGCAGGATCTCGCAGCATCGCGTACCCACATATTCTAGATTTTCGGCAGTGAAGTGTCGCCTAAAAGTCTCCGTAAGCAACTTGCAGACGACGATCGCACCAATGTTTTCTCTTGATTTCCAGCCCACACATTTGACCAGACGCCCCAATGGTCAAACCCTCTGACCAACAAGCGGCCTTGACCACATATCCATAGGCTGAGCTACATAGCTATGTGTAGCATCATCTATAACAGCCATGCTACGATAAAGACGGTGTCTATCGGGGCTTGAGCTTATGAACGAGCCTAGTGATTATGTCTATCATACTTCGACCCCGACCGCCTGGGAGCCTGGTTGACATTTTTTCCACAACTCCACCATCAGCTCTTACGTATTATTTTTTGATAACTTTGTACCCCTTGCAAGGAAGTCCTGAGAGCTTCCGTGAAACGCTCATCATTGCCATTCCGGATGCCAGTCATGTCTGCGAGCTCCCAGGTTAACTCGGTGGGAACATAAGGTTTTGCATTTCCTGGAATCTGATTAGTCTCCGGAGGAGCGGATCCCTGATCTCAGATGATCTGATTAGACAACCAGGATGGAAGATCTTTGTGAAGCTGGTCAGGGGATGCGGTATATCTTATCAATCGATCTATGATATAAGAAGGGGGATCCTGTGGGGTAACCCACGATACTGCCGCAACTGCTCGAAGAAATCTTCCAGCCAGGTCCGGCTCTTCGTCCACTGTGTTGTAATATTTACCATGATGGACCGGCTGTACACCACTCTTATCTTGGCAATTATTCCGCTTGCTAGCCTCTACGCATATCGAAGATGGCGGTACTGGCGATTCGAGCAGTTTGCAGACTTCCCACAGCCTGGGAAACCTCACTGGAAAGAAGGCCACTGGAAATGGATCCACGAAGCCATTGGCGCAGGAGATCCGAGAAGATCTTTTGGTAGGCCCTCCTGATCCCACACCTGTTTTACACCCGGGATCCGTGGTATTGCAGACGCAGACACCTATCATGGGTAAACAATACTAACTATTCACTCTTACCCAGACATGGTGTTGATGGAACAAGCCCCCAAATTCGGCAACCCTCCCGTCCTCCTATCCGACATGCGGCCAAAAGAGCCTCCATTACTATTCATCTTAGACGCTAGTGTTGCCGAACAAATTACCAAGCCAACGAAACAGTTCTCTACCAGTATACCAAAGACACCAAACATGAAGAATTTGAGTCCTTTGGTCGGCGAGCGCTCTCTAGTCAACCTGGATGTAAGCTATTCCACGTTTGATCTGGCTGACATACAGATACACACAGCTGACATTCAATCAATGAATAGGGCGACGAATGGAAAGACCTCCGAAAAAGACACATAGCAGGCTTCGCACCACAGCACCTACTCGCCCTTACTTCGCAGATGTTGGATAAGACCGAACGCTTTTTCGGCCATCTTGATCGCTTAGCCGAGTCGGGGGAAGAGTTTGGACTCGGCGAGTTGACCACAAATCTTGCTTTCGATGTCATTGGTATGTTAAGTCGAAAATACACGATGTTCACATTAATGCTGACGTTTCTCAATGACAGGCATTATCACATTCGACTCCGACCTCAAGGCTCAAATTCCGGGCGAACAGAGCCCCGTCCTCATCGCATACCGCGAGTGTCAGGGCGCATTCCTCACACCCAGGTTCTCGAAAGTCTACCCCAAATGGTGGATGGATCGCCATGTCAATGCAAAGTCCAAGAAACTGGACAGCATCCTCAAAGGCTTGATCCGGGAGGAGTTCGACCGCAAAGTCCAAGGCGCATCCAAGTCTCGCTGTGCAATGGCTCTGAGTCTGCACGATGTCGACGACCTCACCCCACAGATTCTGCAGCAAACAAGTGACACATTACGTGGCTTCTTATTTGCCGGGCATGAGTACGTGACTGTCTCTCTGTTATCAATTATGTTCTTCCAGGTGTGGGCTCGCACCTCGACATGCCTCGACGTGTTTCGAGTGGTACCCACGCGGTCTCCAGGGCTAGCCCCTCAGACATTTTGCAAACTTGACGCATTTGGAAACTACTTATTGACAAAGACCGTAGTACCACTTCAATTCTTCTGCAGTGGGCCTTCTATGAGCTGGGCCGGTGCCCGAGTGCGTTGAAGACCCTGCGAGAGGAGCTGGACATGGTGTTTGGCGATGACCCGCACCCCCATGCAGTTCGAGACAAGCTGCTGGCTCCTGGCGGTGAGAAATTAATGACTCGTCTTCCATGTGCGTCCATCCTAGCCCTCAAGACATCGTCCACTGCTGTATCCCAGGCTGATCTTGACCGTTATAGACACCGATGCCGTCGTCAGGGAAATCCTGCGCTTGTACCCGCCCGGCGGCACAGCCAGAATGGCACCCAAAGGCTCTGGAACGACTCTCACCATGCCAGACGGCAAGCGACTGCTAGTCGATGGTATGACCATGACACCGATTGCCAAGATTATTCAACGAGATCCCGCCATTTATGGAGAAAACGCGGACGACTTTGTCCCAGCTCGGTGGCTCGGTGAGCACAATATCCCCGATAGTGCCTGGCGCCCATACGAAAGAGGTCCTCGCCGTTGCACAGGTTCCGAGCTTGCCAACATGGAGGCTAGGCTCACCCTAGCCTGCACTGCTCGTCAGTACGACTTCGTCAAGACCGGCACTGGAGAGTTGGATGCAGATGAGCTGGGACAGCCCATTCTGGATGATAAGGGATATTACAAGACAAAGTCCACCCTCTTCACAGTGAGTTTTGAGAGAACCTATCTTGTTATGAACGGATCATCCAGGATATCTACTGACGTTTGTTCTCAAGACTTCTTACGTGACTGCCAAGCCACTCGATGGGACAATGATGAAGGTGAAGTTGAGTGAGAAGGCCAAGTCTAGGGTTCAGGGTTGAACTCCCTGAGCCTCAGACGGCCGACTGGAGGGCCAGAGGTATGCGGTATGTCCGTACAAAGATATACTCTCTTCAGCTCAATGCCAGAGTTGTCGGGGAAAGACTTCCTGCATGTCTTGCAACCATTCTACGTCCAGACGCTCGTACGCACCTGGTTGATTCCTTGCATCGAGAGCCGACATACTTCCAAGACAATTTTAGCAGCTTGTCAGCGTCTTGCTCAACTCGGACCACAAAATCTGCGTTGAGGTTTGTCAAAGACATTGGCCGGAAGAAGATGTTGCTTCAAAATTGGTCTACGATCAAATACGTACTGAAGTCAGTCAACTCGATATGAGCATAGAATCTCAGAGATACCCAATGAACACAAACCTGGATCCTACAGTCAGACTCCTTGCAAACAGACCCAATATGGCCAGTATCTGAGCAAGGTGAGTCTCCGAAGGAAGTGGTACTGGGACAGTGGCCTACCCATCAAAGCAGAATTGTCCTTGGACCATCTCCCACAACTGCAATGGGAGTTGTCAGCCTCATCATTGCATGACAAGAGCTCTCGTGCGTCTTAAGAGTGAGCGCACAACATGGCTCAAGATCCGATATCTACTTTGCACACTCCCAACATGTCATTCCGGGTCTCACGTTAGAGGCCATTAGTCTGTCTGGATGGATATGTTCCGTGAGGCGCTTCCAAGGTTATTGAACTAAGTCGCTACCGGTCAAAGCTATGTTATGTGAAGATCGACATGTCCGATTTTCGATTCCGAGACCACACTGTGGGGAGGGCCCGAGGGACAAACTGGTGGTGTCGGGCGAGTCAGTTCTAGCATACAAAGGTTCCTGCCAAAAGTCTTGACAAGAGCACATGAAGTAGAGGTGATTATCTTAAAGTTGATTATCCCAGGTGTAATTATGCTAACTGATTGTCTTAGAAGCGATCACTCTAGATATAATATTTCCAGAGTGGTTGTGCTATTAGCTATGCTTCCAAAGGTGAGTGGAGCAAGTGGTCGCGACTTTTGGCAGCAATGTCCGTACAGGCCGAACCCAAGCTTGCTCAAGACTTGATATTTCCCGGAGCAGGATGTTTCTCCGATTTGCACAGGGTGACAGCCTTCGGGACATGTTCCTAATGCTTTTCTCCGCAATCCTGTTCAGTAATGGGGGAGCTGGCTCAGGCTGGTCGAACCCCACCGTGTCCAAGCTCCAGTGCGGAGGCGCTGAGATTCATTCAGCAAAACTCGCAGGTGCAAAGCTGATGATTGGCAACTTCAGCCAGCCAGATTTGCAAACTGTGTGAAATGAGGTGCACCGATGCGGAGTGCGTCAAGCTCCGTTGAACGGCATGTCACCAGAGTAGTGGAAAGCCATCACCCCGCAAAAGGGGCCCATATTTAAGAAAGTGTGGATTATGGTGGGTAACATCAATCTAGGGAAGCACTTTGTAGCATGAGGAAATCCGGGGTACGCACCCCAAGTTTTGCATGACCTTGTCCGGAGGAAGCCGTTTGTGAGTTTCTGTCGAGACCGTTTAAACATACCTAAGATTTTCTTCGAAGATGAGATCTCACACCTGGCGACTGGCTAGTGGCATCCTCGCCCTCTTCGCCCTCTTCCCCAACTTGTCAACTGCTCTCAACAGTTCAAGTACCACGGCCTCTTTAGTCCTCACACGACTCCCTGCGTTCGAATACAAACCAAGAATTTTCATACTATCTGATATTCTTGCCGAAGTGGATGATTCAGAGTCCCTCGTAAGGTATCTGCTGTACTCGAACGAGTTCAGTACCCGGGGTATATGTGCTGTCACCTCACAATGGCTGCAGAAAGTGACCCACCCACAAGCTATGCGCGACATTATCGATGCATACGGTAAAGTGGTGGACAACTTGAACAACCACGTCCATCCAGACGCTCGATATCAGAATGCAAGCACCCTTCTCAGTCTGGTCACATCCGGTCCCATAGTAAGCCAGCAATCCGTATTCCGGCGATGATGGTCATTCGTACTCACACACGGAATCTTCTTAGGCGTACGGAACGGCCGCACTGTCCCAGCCTCTCAGCGAAGGAGCAGACATGCTCCTTTCCCGCCTCGAGGAATCTTCCGAGCCCTTGTGGATTCTGGCATGGGGCGGCATGAACACGCTCGCCCAAGCGCTCCAGCACTTGCAGTCTACGGCCTCCTCGGACAAAGCGGCTGCCCTCCGCGCCCGCCTCCGCGTGTACGCAATCTCAGAGCAGGACGACTCCGGGCCCTGGATCCGTAGCAACTTCCCCGACGTTTTCTATACGGTCTCCTTGCACGCCTGGAATGCCTATGGGGACGCAACTTGGTGGGGTATGGCCGCGGAGGGTTTGTCAGGAGCCAATGACACCGTCATATCAGACGGCTGGCTGGCGAAGCACATCCAGGTTGGGCCCCTGGGTGCACAGTACCCGACGCCGCTGTACATGATGGAAGGCGACACGCCCAGCCTCCTGTATCTCATACAAAACGGCCTTGGCCACTCTGAGCAGCCGCAGTGGGGTAGCTGGGGAGGGCGATATGGGTACCTGTATCCTGGCTCGCGACATTACCATGACACGGTCGACGCGGTGGTAGGCGCGGATGGCAGATCGTACGTCACGAACATGGCCGGTGTGTGGAGATGGCGCGAGCACTATCAGAATGACTTTGCGGCGCGCATGCAGTGGACACTCACTTCGGACTTTGCCAACGCAAGCCATCCGCCTGTGGTCATTGTGAACGGCACGGAGGGCCCAGAGTATCTGAACGTGACGGCGCAGCCGGGCGAGACAATCGTGCTTGATGGGAGTGCGACGTGGGATCCTGATCATCTGGAGACGAACGAGGGCCTGGAGTTCGTGTGGTATCAGTATCGGGAGCCGACCGCATATGCGACCAGTCCTAGAGGTCTTGTAGATATCAGTCTGGCAGCGGTGGATGGGAGAAATGGAACTCTGGGAGGCAATGCAGCTGGATTCGCGAATGTGGTCGTTGGGCAGCAGGTCAAGGTAACGGTGCCCGAGGGCACGACAGGACAGGGTTATCATGTAATCCTGCAAGTGTCAAGCGAGAGGGCGACAGTGCCGGTGACGAGGTATCTGCGGGTCGTCATAGAGGTGTAGAGAAGGGCTGTGTTGATGTACCATCCTGACGAATTTGGTGTTGATCACGGACCCAGGGAAGCACTGAAGCTCTCATCCTCTGGCTAGACTCCTTGATCAACACACTCTTTCCGCAGGTGTGAAGCTGTGACTGTGTGACCATTCAGAGCCTCCAAACGGGTTAGGGTCGAGATTGGCTGGTCGTTTTCCAAGGCCAACAGGAGCCGAGATTATGAAGTGCAGACGCTGGTGATAATGCTTATAACGCTGACTTGACCTGACCTGCAGGCCCCAAAATGGATGGCAGGACATTCTATGGACCGATAATGCATGGCGATTATGCAACCACCTCATCCCAAACGCCCGTCCCCTGATACTTGGTCCAACCCATCAAACAGCGGCATGAGAAGTCGAGTTTTGATCAGAATTGTACCGAACTGGGATTGACGGGGACGGTCAAACATCGCGAGAGGCAACCTGGGAATCTGGGCAAGTCGGGCAGTGAGAGACAATGCTCGGGCTAAGGCCAAGGCTCAAACCAAGACCCTCCTTGGTGGAACTTGTACGTGCTAACAGCCAGAGCGGAGCGCCCTCATACAACCCAGATGCTAGTGACATCAGCGAGCTGGACTGGGACTCCACGGATCCTGCATCATCCAAGCTCCAGCAGCAGCTGTCGATAGCATCACACCTACCACTGCCGGCCGAAACACCACTGTCATCATCACCGGCCACCTTCTCCTCGCCGCCTTCAACCTCGACCTCAACTTCGATCCCACCATCTCAACTCTCTCCATCCACTGCAATCGACTCCCACCAAGCAGCTCCCGAACCAGCGAACGATTCTTCAAGCCATCACGTCACTACCGCCAAGATGCCTCCGGTAAGCCTCCAGAAATAGACGTCAACACCCCTCCCACCACAACGCTGACAATAGCCCCCCACCCACAGAAAGCTGCCGTAGACGGCATCGACGAGAATGAGCATGTCGGTAAGTCACTATATCGTCCAGGCCATCGCTACTGTCGCCATCACTCGTGCTAATCTGCATCTTCGCAGGCAGGATTTACTCCGTCTCTGGGTGCGTAATCGACTTCCTACCTCAACTACCCGATCCTGCGTTATACCACCACCTCTCCGACATCGAGCTCTAACACCATGCAGGCCCGTCATCGTCGCCGAGGACATGATCGGTGTGGCCATGTACGAACTGGTACGAACCTCTCCGTACTAGTTGATAAAGATCCGAGAAGAGGCTAACAATGCGCAGGTGCGAGTGGGCAAGGACAGCCTTGTTGGAGAGGTTATTCGAATCAATGCCGACCAAGCCACCGTTCAGGTCTATGAGGAAACAGGTACGATATTCCAAGCTCGAGATCGCGCTCACCACACAGTGCTGACAACCACATCCCAGCTGGCGTCACTGTCGGTGATCCTGTTTACCGTACCGGCAAGCCCCTCTCCGTCGAGCTTGGTCCCGGCCTGCTCAACAACATTTACGATGGTATCCAGCGACCCCTCGAGAAGATTTCGCAGATGGCCAAGAGCATCTACATCCCTCGAGGAATTGCCGCAAATGCCCTCGACCGCGAGAAGAAGTGGGACTTTACTCCCTCTGCCAAGGTCGGCGACCACATCTCCGGCGGCGATGTCTGGGGCTCCGTCTACGAGAATTCCTTCATCACCACCCACAAGATTCTCTTGCCGCCCCGTGCCCGTGGTACCATTACCAAGATCGCCTCAAAGGGCAGCTACACGGTCGACGAGAAGATCCTCGAGGTCGAGTTCGACGGCAAGAAGTCCGAGTACGGCATGATGCAGACCTGGCCTGTGCGTGTGCCTCGCCCTACCACCGAGAAAAAGTCGGCCGCCGACCCGTTCCTGGTCGGCCAGCGTGTGTTGGACGCTCTCTTCCCGTCGGTGCTGGGTGGCACGGTCGCCATTCCCGGTGCTTTCGGATGTGGCAAGACTGTCATTTCGCAGTCTGTGTCCAAGTTCTCCAACTCGGATGTCATCGTATACGTCGGATGCGGTAGGTAGCCCCGGCGAGCCCCGCCGAAACGAGGCGAATCGGACTTGATAGACTGACCATATTGCAGGCGAGCGAGGTAACGAGATGGCTGAAGTGTTGAAGGATTTCCCCGAGCTCTCTATCGACGTTGACGGTCGCAAGGAGCCCATCATGAAGCGCACAACGCTCATCGCCAACACCTCGAACATGCCTGTCGCCGCCCGTGAGGCCTCTATTTACACCGGTATCACTGTCGCCGAATACTTCCGTGATCAGGGTATGGACGTGGCCATGATGGCTGATTCCACTTCTCGTTGGGCTGAGGCTCTTCGTGAAATTTCTGGCCGTCTTGGAGAGATGCCTGCTGATCAGGGTTTCCCCGCCTACCTGAGTGCCAAGCTGGCTTCCTTCTACGAGCGTGCCGGAAAGGTCCAGTCCCTCGGCTCCCCCGAACGTGAGGGTTCCGTGTCTATCGTTGGAGCCGTGTCGCCTCCCGGTGGTGACTTCTCTGACCCCGTCACATCGTCCACGCTTGGTATTGTGCAGGTCTTCTGGGGTCTCGACAAGAAGCTCGCCCAGCGAAAGCACTTCCCCTCTATTAACACTTCCCTGTCGTACTCCAAGTATACGAATACGCTCGACAAGTGGTATGAGAAGGAGTACCCCGAGTTCCCCCGTCTTCGCGACCGCATCAAGCAGCTGCTGTCCGACTCCGAGGAACTTGACCAGGTCGTTCAGCTGGTTGGAAAGAGTGCCTTGAGTGACCCCGACAAGATCACTCTTGACTTGGCAACATTGCTCAAGGAGGACTTCCTCCAGCAGAACGGTTACTCGGACTACGATCAGTTCTGTCCTATTTGGAAGACGGAGTGGATGATGAAGCTCATGGTGGGCTTCCACGACGAGGCCCAGAAGGCAATTGCGCAAGGCCAGAGCTGGGCTAAGGTGCGGGAGGCAACGCAGGACCTACAGGGCCAGCTGAGGAACTTGAAGTTTGAGCTGCCCAGTGAGGGTGAGGATGTGATTGGCAAGAAGGCAAGTTATCGAATTCATGCGACCCCACAATACCGACTCAATGCTAATTTCCTGCCATCTATAGTACGAGGATATACAGCACGCCATGTTGGAGAAGTTTGCTGCCGTTATCGACGAGTAAGGGGAGCGAGCTGTGGTTCAAGGGCCGTGTACAAAGTAGCTAAATAGTGCGTCAGGCAAGCAGTCAGGAGGCATGTTAGCGAATATCGACATTGACGGATGCGTTTCTGTTTATCTTGCATGCATACGTCGTTGTGGTCATTTTGGGCATTGACATAGATACGTGGACCGGCTGGTCATTGTTTCGTAAGAGCCAAATGCAACCTGTCAGATACCTGCCGTCCTTGAGCACATTACATTCGGACTGGCCTCTCTACACGAATGTAACGTTCAAAGAGGTGTGTGAATTTGCAAAGCCAGTGCTGGTACAATTGGACGCGTATCGCTAATATTTCTCACGCTTTTTGCCACGCCATACCGAGACAGGAGCCAAAATTTAGAAACCGGACTATGCCACCATCTTCGCAGTATCCACCTCTGGGTTAATTACCTCTGGGGGTAAGTACATCAGGGAATCACCTGTGGGACACTGGCCTTCAGTCTAGGTGGTTGCTTGTGGAATAACGAGTGGTTGGCCGAAGCTTGCCTATATGTGGGCGATCTTGGGATATGGGATGCTGCGAGACTGGCGCGAACGCTCGCGCGGTAGCCCACTCTCCTGCAGCTCAGCTTATTGAGGTACAGTCCTGCCAGCTTTCTCATGTCCGTCCGCTGTTCTCACAGGACTTGTGCAACTATATCGGTTTCCTTTCCTCGAGAAAGGCCGGTCAAATGATGCCTCGTCGCCCCTGCTAAAGAAGAAACTGTAGTACAATGTCTAGTGTGATACTGCTCGATCCGAACTTCAGCAGTCCGTCTCTTGGGCTGTGGGATCGCTTGGTCTTTCCTGTTGGCACCTCGGATAAGTTGAGGGCGACGATCGGACAACGAGAGCGACGGCCAAAGAAGACCTTTGCCAGTCTCGGCCCAACTACAGTCGAGTCGCACAGAGCATTGCTATTGGTGAGAAGACTACATAAGCGCCTTGTGAAGAGAGACAAAAACGGAAGAAGGAAAGTACAGCGCCGCACAATTTGGAGGGGAGCAAGCTAAGCTGAGACGTGTCCGCCGATGTAGGTACCATGGAATCCGACATTTTCTTGGGAGACTTTTGGCCGCAGACGACATATTGAGTCAGCCCGTAACGAGCGCAGACAGCCTACAGCCAGAGGTTTCAGCAAATTACAAGAGGGGCATACCCTTCAACGAAGACTTGGATGGCGACACTGCTGCTAATGCTCGTCACGGCAGCGAATGAGCTGTAGCAGCAGATAGCATGCGCCGGCGGCGGCCTTTTGATGGAAGTAGAGAGGTTTGCTCTGTACGTACCCCGTGAGCGACTGCTCATCAGAGCAGGTGACTGACTAGTCTCTGTCCGAAATGAAAGGCAGCCTCTTGGCGGCAAACAAAAATTCACTAGCGACAAAGTCGTCGTGGGCTCGAAGATTGACATTGGAGGGCTCAGCAATAGAGATGAAGGCGAGATGCAGAGGGCGGTAGACTTTCGTCCCTGGACTTCATTATCATTTACATGGTATTGGTATCTATCTACCTACGGCATTGGTGAAGCCTCATTTCTCGCATATCGTCATGAGATGGTACGTCGCGAACGATTTCTATCAAGTGCGAGTGTACAATCGCAGCCGGAGCCCAAATGCGCTCCTTCGACGCATCTCCGTTCCTTACTTTATATCCAAGCATCCGTCCTGTCCGAATGTAATTAACTCGCCTTGTCCTTGACAGTCTCCGGCTCACCCAGGCTCCTCTCCCACTCTTTCATGAAGTCGTTGGTTGCCCGCTTCAGGTTACCCGGAGACAGCTTATTCAACATGCCAAGGGACAGCTCCTCGAGTTTCATCGCCGAGAGCGGTGGGGATCCGTAGGAAGGCTCGTAGTCGGTCGATGTAAGGATCGTCGTGTTCTGGCTGGACGCGGCGCAGTGATTAGTCTTCCGAAAGGGTAAGCAGATGATTTGCAGACGCGCTAGGTGGTGGTGGGAGACGTGGCGGGGGGGTTGGTGGTCCAGCAAGCCGGCATCCTGCAGGATATGATCCCACAGGCGGGCATGGCGCAGGAAGGAGCGGAGGACATCTCGCTGGATTGGTCATAAGATCGATTGAACAGTGTAGGGGTGGGGGCGTAGGTCATGTCTCACAGTGCCGGTAGGTCATTCTCGTCGCCATTGCCCTCTGGGATGGTCATATCGATAAGGTCGCCATTTACTGTGGATCCACTCCAGCGAGGCGAAGGCGCCGTTGGTGGGCTGTCCCAATTGCTCCAGTCGCTGTCGTCGAACGAGTCGACGGTCAACGGCGTCCAAGAAAAGTGCTTCGTGCGCTTCGAGTTCACTCTTTTCGGCCGTCCCAGGTTCGCGGTATCCGATTCCGCGAGGGGATTGACTGGGCGTGGCGAGGGGGTTGGAGTCTGATCGTTATTGAAGACGTTGGCCGCGTGCGGGCGTGAGGATGTCACCGAGGCTCGGATCGTCTCCTTGTCACTTTCACTCTGGCGACTGGACACCCTTCTGGGCGTGCCTGAGCCGCCGGTGATGGGCTCGTCACCCACAGCGACCTGTCGCAGATCTTCTACGAATGTCCAAAGCCCCGACTTGAAATCCTCGGCCATTTGCTTCATGCCGGCGTTCGATGGGGAGGTCGACGAGGAGCGCGGCGTCCAGGTGGCTCGCTTCGAAACGCCATTCGCAGCTAGAGGTTGCCGAGTAAGGCGTTCGAAATGAGGTTCCGAGTCTTTGGCCGGAATGGCGTACCCGATGGAAGAATCGTCCAGGATAGGAAAGCCACCGTCAGGCTTGGTGGGAGACAGCAGAGATAAGGCGCGGGTGTGGCCACCCCGAAGAACACGCCTCGGTCGACCTGACACGGGCGAGCAAACTTCTGTGTTCAGTCGCTGGCTCATCAGCATAGACCTCCTCCGGTCCAACTCGACACTCCGTCTCTGACCCTCGACATCGTCCAGATTGGGTGAGTTGAGTGCTGAGAGGCTTGGCCGCAATGGTTCCCCATTGACCATGGAATTTCGCTTGCGGACCGAGTCGAACGCCCCCCACTGCTTCTTGAGTCGTGAAAGTTCCGCTTCTGCATTTTTGAGATCCTCGCGGATCTCCAGTACCTTCCTCTCCTGAGCAGCGATGGCGTGTATGAAGTCGTTGGCATCCGTCGGTGACCTTGCTGTCGGCGTAGCACCTGGCGTGGGCGGTAGTGAGGGAGCACTGGTCACGATGGGCGTCGGTCGTGGCGGTCCGTGTGGCAGGGCAATGGGAAGTGTCAGAGAAAGCCGATTGGAGTTGCGTGAGGTGGTGGAGAGAGATCGCGTCGAGCGCGCTCCAGAGGACGCCGGCGGGGAGTCGAAATACTCGTCCGCCGGAGGCATGAATTGTGGTGGCATTGTCTCGGACCTCGACAGCCTCGAGACATGGCGCCTGGCACCAGACTGAGACCTAGAGTGGCCCAGGTGTCCAGGTCGTGAGGGCGTGGGCTCTTCCATGCTATTTTGTGCACCAAGATGAGGCCCCAGATTCGCGGCTAGCCGCAATTGACGTTCGGGACCCGGTTGCCTGAGTGATAAGGATGCGCGTGACACCTGGGTTGGGAGAGTGAGACTCTGCGCCACGTGCTGAAGAGATTCTGGACGGGTAGACAATTGGCAGTCTCGGCGCCTCTTTTTCGCGCTGAGCTTAGATGATGAAGTAGAGAAAACGCGTCGAGCACCACGCCGATGGCGTTGCTTCCAAGTCGAGGTCGATTTCCGGTTGGCGAGGTCGAAAGTCTTGCGGTCGAGCAGGTGCGGGCGTTGGTTGAGCAGAACGAGGCTGGAAACAAAGCAGATTGTAAAAAGAGAAGCAGTCATGAGAGCAGAACAGAGATTCGAAATTGGATCAGAGAATTGATTCGTATTCCGGTTCAGGGGCAGCCAAGATGAATGACCCTGGCCTGGCAGTGGAAGGCTCGATCGCAAGGGTTGTCATTGGGTGATATGTCTGTCAAATATTGCAGCTCGCTTGAAGAATGACCGGCGGTGCCCCGGTGGGTTTGATCGAAGGGCGTCGCAGTGACCACCTGGGCAGCAAGATTGCGGATATTGCGACGTGGTCGAGGCGGTAAACTGTGCTGAAGCTCCAGACACTCTAGGAGCGGTGGACCCGCAGCGGGCTCAGTGGATGATATTGTCTCAAAACGAGGGTGTGCAGCGGGCTGTTGGACACAGCGAAACGCAGTGGAGCCATAAAGTGGAGGCCACAACGCGGTCAAGGCGAGGGGCAAGGACAATGCGGAAGGAAAGGCGGATGACGCGCAGGGCTCAGTGGATTTCGAGATCTAGCGAGAAAGTGAAGGAAAATGATAGCGAGACAGAATCTGGCGACTCGGGGGAAGAAGACTTTGATGATGGGTCTTGTACAATGCCATGTACTCCGCATAAGTAAACAACTGCTCGCCCATGGTGTGGCCTTGCAGCTCATGCAGTGCCGAACACACCAACCTCATCAAATCTCCCGGCCGTTTGGAAGGTTTGTTTGTGCCTGCGTGGACAGGCCAACTTGGCGAACACCCTGGGCTAGCCCGGTCGACGCATCAAATTGTCTTGCTGTCGATCTGCCCAGGTCTGAGGGTCCACTTAATCTGACTGCCAGAGCAACCGGGCCAGGCGGATGTTGGTGATTCGAAGACGAGGCTTCCGGAGACGGAGAAAAGAACTGTGGCGTTTCCATCCGTGGGTAGCTGCAGCAACGTGCATACATTGGTTTGATCTACATCTTACAGGTGGATGGCTCACAGTTGACAGCAGTGCAGCCTTGAAGGATATGACAGGTCTTCAGGTATGGCACCGTACCTGGAAGCCCCCGGTCTGTTCGACAAAAGGAAACGAAACAAATGGGGCACGGTCAGTCTGGACGAACTCGCGATGCACGTCATGCGCTAACACAGCAATCGCGAAGATGAGAGGTTGGAAAGACGCGACGTGCACATGGTTTACAATCTGAGACATGGTGCTGCTTGTCTCACCGTTGCCGTCCCGGGACAGCTTATAGCAACTTTCATTGGCTGCCAACGTACAGTATTTAGAAACCCGGACACTTTCTGAATCTACCTAAGCATAAGTACAAAAGAGACTGGCGAATTGATCATGTAAGCTGGACATCCCATGGGTGATGATTCCAACGGTAGTTGTCCTAAGCAGGTGGTCAGCCCAGATGCCCAGGTGGTGATCCCGGAGGTAATCTCGAGGGCGCGGTCCGGTTACTAGTTCCTGCCATGCCGTGTTCACGTGCACTCGCGTCCGAATCTCGCAGGTGTCACCGGTGTGGTATGCATGAGGTAAGCGCGACTAGAGACGCGCTAACTGTCATGTGTGACATGATGTGCTGCCTCCTCGAATGTGTCCGGGACCTCTTCATTGAGTCGGATCTTTGCGTCTGCTCTGATTCTCATGCCCTGACTTGGTTCCTGATCTCCTCGCAGTCGTCATTATGATCGGCCGCCGCGCAAGATGGCGCCAAAAGTCCGCATGAGCCTCGAGGCCGCTCGCAAGCGCGCTACTGACGGCCTGCTCGAGTCGCAGATCAGTCAGCTTCTTGCTGTCGAGATGCACCGCAATCATGGCATCGGCGCGACAAGCAGCTCGCCTGTCGATCCCCTGGACTACGACGCAGCTGTGTACCAGCAATTGCAGCAGCAGCCTAGGCCCTCAAAGGTTCGCCAGCAGCTGCTCGGCAGCGGCCCGACTGCTGCGAATTCCACTGGCCCTGCCATAGCAAAGGCGAAGTCGTCCACCTTAGCATCAGAGTCATCATCGGGCCCAATATCTTGCGACAGAGGTAACAAAGACAAGTCCAATACCAAGACCAAGAAGACGGATGCAACGGCAGACAAGGGTTCCGTCCCTGTCACTGCATCTAACCTTATTCCCCCACCGTCCGACGCGTCAAACGAACGCGCATCTCTGTCTGCTTCCACAATTCCATCCCGCCAACCGACGACCACTTCGGCCCCTCCGACTGACCAGACAGATTCGATCAGTCTGTCCCAGTCTCAACTCGATGGATCCATTGATACATTTTTGAGCCCAGCTTCCCCAGCTGCCTCCCGTTCCATCAATCCGGCCCTGCACTCAAGGGGAAATGACGCTACTAGTCTTGCCAGGACGAACCTTCAAACGTACTCCAAGAAAAGGAAAGCTCGCCGGCAGAAGATGGACTCCTCTCAATCTCCCACTCAAAGCAATGGTGGTAGGAGCTACGAGCAGTACCTGCAGCGTGGCGACGACCTCATGCCTTCCGATCCCAGCTTGCAGCCCATGCCCTCGTCACACCCAGATCTGACGTCTTCGCCTGTATCGCTGTCGCACCGTAACACCGGTGCCACTACTTATGGCGACGAGACCGGTACAATAAACTTCGACTTCGGTAGCAGAGACACGCAAGACCCGGATTCAGATGCAGATGGAATTCGACATACTACGCAGCAGCATGATACCTCACCGGGTTATGTCTATGGAAACCCAGAGACCCCTGCTCCGCCTAAGAATCCGTTCCGGGGAAGCAAGGCTGCCCTGATGGGAAGCTCCCAGATGTTCAAGCAAACCCAATACTCTTCGGCTGTCAAGGCTACCTTCAGTCCAACTTCATCACGGCCGTCTCCTGACAATCTTCAACCGAACACTGTCTCTCCGAATCCTTTGCCCCTCAAGCGGCCCGCACTTGGTCCGTCGCCACTACAGGGTGCGTCCGGTCTCCCGCAATCCCCGCTTCTTTTCGACACCTCTCCACAGCAGGACGACGAGGATGAGACGGCGCTCGCCGACAGGATCGCTAGGAGTAATATCTCCAGGTCAATTCGGATGCTGCCACAAGCGCCCAGTGAGACATACAAACCCGTGCCAAGATGGGAGAATAGGAAGTCTACCCCTGAGTCAGGCTCTGATGTCGAAAACACAAGCGATGAGGACATAAGTGACAAAGACGACCGCTTCCGTCAGCGTGCTGCTATGAAGAGGGCGCAGGCCAGGAGCAACCTCAAGGGTATCACCTTCGAGCGTCCTTCTGGTGAAGCCATCGTCCCGTCGACGAACAAGGAAATGAGCCCCGAGGCCCAAGGGTATCTCGGCGAGTGCGAAGGAGTTTCTAGAAGAGATTCGCAAACTTCGATCGAGGATACGCAGGACCGGGACGAGGTGTTTCTGATTGCGGACTCCCAGGATGGCAAATTGCCGCCCATAGAAGGCTTTCGTGGTCCATCCGCCAGTGAAGGCATCTCAAGTAACAGTGTGGTTCCCAATACAGATCCCGGCCCTAGGTCTGCTCCGGCAGTCACAGCAGACGATGGGATTGCGGCGCAAATTCCCGAAACAAGTCCAGTGAGGCCTCGAGCTCCCGACGACATCATGGTCAGCAGCCCACTTCCTGAGCCGTCGGCCCAGCTACCGCGGCAGCCTACAAATGACGTCGAGAATGCTGCATTTGACAAGGGACAAGACTCAGGGGTTGATGCGATCAATGATCTGGAAGGTACGAGCATCGTGGTGAGTTCCTCGCCACCTGCACCTGCCTTCAGTACCAGGGCGCGGATTCGTGGAGGTAGGATTCTTTCAAGCGCACCGCCCACGTCCTCCTCGACGTCCCCGCTGAGCAGGTTGACTACAACTCCAATTCTGTCGACTAAGACGACGCCTCTGACTGAGGAATCGCCGCGTCGACCGACCTCCACTACAAACTCGTCCACCGAAGCCGGCAGTTCTCCTGCGGTCGCTAAGGCCCACCGACAGAACAGTAGAGCTGGGTCCAAACTTGTGCCCACGGACGCGCGTACCTCGACGCGCCGAAACGGCCGACGATCTTTTCCTTCAAATGTATCTGTGTCGACCGATGAGCTGGCTGGGTCGCCCCCTGAGTCAACCTTTGCGTTTGAGCAGAGCACAAGAATGTCCAGACTCGGTCGCACCTCAATACGAGAGTCACCAGCCTCGCGCGCCAATAGCCGTGGCGGGACCAAGATCTTTGCTGGGATGGTCTTCGCCATCTCTTTCCAAGGCAAGCAACCCAGGGAGAAAGAGGTGCAGTATGACGCCCGGATTGCAGTCTCAACTCAGACCTCAAACAAGGTCAAGCAAGGTGGGGGCAAAGTGCTCGATGATGGGTTCGACAAGCTTTTCGAGTTCTCTTCCGTAAAAAATGCCGATCGCGAAGCTGATCTCGTCTCCTCCACGCCACAGCCCGACGAAGACATCACTCTGGCCCCGAATGCTCGGCAAAGCGGGTTCACAGCCCTAATTGCCGACGGTCATTCCCGCAAGGTCAAGTACATGCAAGCTCTGGCTCTTGGACTCCCCTGTATTCACGAGCGCTGGATCACTACATGTGTGGACAAGCAACAACTCGTTGACTGGTCTGACTATCTTCTCTGCGCTGGCAATTCCTCCTTCCTCGGCGATGCAATCAGATCGCGAAATTTGATACCCTACGATGCTGCTACTGCGAAGTTGAGTCAGGTTATACAGTCCCGACCTCGACTCCTCGATCAGTCTCGAATCCTGCTGCTTATGCCGCGCGCAGAGGAGGCCAGAAAGGCCGCCTATATCTTTCTTGCCCGTGTCTTGGGTGCATCGTTATCTCGGGTGTATACCGTTGAAGAGGCGAGAAGCCAATTGAAGGCGAGAGAAGATGCCGGCAGGCCATTCGATTGGGTGTACGTTGTGGACGGAAAAGTCGCTGCCGAGGACATCTTCACGGACACGACCCAGGTGGGCAACAAGCGCAAGCGCAAGAGCGACATGGGTGTGGGCCCCCCGGCGAAGAGGGTGCGAGCTTTGAGTGACGAGCTCGTGATACAAAGTCTGATCTTGGGGAGATTGATGGAGGAGACGGAGCTTGTGGCAGTCGCGGCGGTCTGAAAGTGAGTGTGAATGCGAGTATTTGTTGACTATAAAATCACAGGCGCATAAATGGTGGTGTCTTTTTCAAGGAAGAGGGCATGGCTATAGGATTGGCGTTGCTGATACCAGGACTGAGCTTGATGCTTTTCGAATGAATGGACGGGCAAGACGAGCCGCGTCCTCAGGCATGCGGCATAGTCCTAGTCAGATATATGGATACCACCTTGGTTGACCATTCTCGTCTTGCATACTCACGATGTGTCACTGGCACGTATGCGGCTAGAGCCTCATCACGCGAAAAGAGTAAAGCCATGTGTGTGTGGATATGAAGGTTGTGTATTTTATCTAACGAGGAAAGTGGCGTGCTGTCCGAACAGCCTGTGGCGGATTGATACTCGAGTCAGCCTTCAAAATCGTCCTGCATATCAGGATGCGGAAAGTACACCAAATGATGGCCGTGGAATCCTTCCCACCCAATTTCCACGTTGACAAATGTACCCGATGAGCTCCCAAGATAACATCATATTCCAAGAAGATCAGGCCCGAAAAACACCGTACGCCTCATACTAAAACCGTGTTTAGGTTCCCAACGCTGTCCTTACCCAGACTTGATACTCTCAACGAGTTGTGCATCCACAGCTTCACATGTTTTATAGCGAAGACACTCTGTGCGCGGCGGCGGCGACATCGGTAGTAGTGGTGGTGGCAATGTGGTGGAAGACGAGAAGATGTCTGGAACGACCCTTGGCAACGAGTTGCCAGTAAGGACATGTAGAGAATGGAAGAAAGGGAAGGCATGGAACCAAGGAAGGAAGAACAAAGAGCGTCAACAGGGCACGCCGTCACTGAAAGATCCTCTTGATTTGGACAACGAGGGTGCCTGCGACCGCCGGGCTCGCGCACGCTCGGCTCTCTGGTCCTGCTCGCGCTGGCGCCTTCTCCGGCTGGACGGAATCAGGAAAATACCAATGAGTGGGCTTGCATGCTGTTCCCCTGCTCGATTGGCGTATGCCTTGCGGCCAGGGTTGGCGTATAACCGGGCACAGTAATATTGCCCCCGTCCGCTTTCTCGTTGCGTACCTTCTGGTTGATGATGCGTATGGTGATCCGTCTGCGTTTTCAGAGCGAGTGTGAGTGTGTACCTCCTCGGTGGCCTGGGTTGTTTGGACGGATTGGTTGTTGGGGTTGTTGCTGTTTTTCCCGTTTATAATCCTCGTCGCGAGCTTTCTGGGTGGTCTCAAGCTCGACGTTCTGGACGACTTGTTGGTGACCATGGGGGATGATGGGTTTCATGCCGTCTTGGTGGGCAGGCTTTGGACGCGTCATCGTTGCTGCTGCTGCTGCTGGTGGTGGTGATGATACAATTCCATATAGAGTGTGTCGAGGAAGAAGTTTTGATGTGAAAATCAATAGTCTGATTGCAAACCTGCGGAAAGTTGGTCTTTGCGGCAGGAGATTGTTTCGGCAACGAAGCGGAATGGGTTAATGCTGCTGGAAATGGGAAGAATTTGCACCCAGTTATGGGCTCGTGGGGGCCAATCAAAGTATTTTACTTGGCGGAAGGATTATTCATTACGATGGTGTGAGGCGAGTGAGGCTTTGATATCACCAGATCGGGAAATAGTAATGTACCCCTGCGAGAGGCTAGGCTCGTCTTGACCATTTCGAAACTGCGCTCTTTGCTTGCCAGGGTCGAATCTGATACAATTTGGCTTGAGTATCTGATCGGGTGATCATTAGATCAAAGGACTTGGCCAAACACGCTGACGAGACAGAATATTGTGGAGGATGTCACTCCCAAAAGTCAACCTTTGAAGCTAGCTCGCCATCCGTTGTTTTTGGCTACGCCCACAAGAGGGAAGCTGCTGGTAAAGATCAGCAAAAGTACTGCCGTGTTCATGTATGTTGTTCACTGACCTTGAGAAGCTTAGTCCCGTAAGTTGTGATTTGTCCATTCACCCTAGCCGGCGCCTCGACTGCGGGTTCTATAGCATTAATTGATTCGACGGCTACAACGGAGTCGAAACCTGTGACGTGACAGCAAATAACGAGAGAAGCCAATCACTTTCAAGCGAGACACTAGATATATTTGCAACACTCACGATGACCAAATAGATACATTTGTGGAAAACTTGAAATTGTTTGCGTCTCAAACAGCGAGGGAGGAAAGAGCTTGGATACTTGCTAGTACGTCCTGGTGCCTTCTGCCACCAAATGACTCTGGTTTTCCGGACAGGTCGACAATGGAGTGAAAAGGAAGTATGTGTTGTCTTTCTGTCTGAAGTTCAGGTTCAAGACACGGTGTGGATTGCTCGCAGGGCGCACCATAGATTCGGAACCGCGAGAGAAGGTTCGAAATAGTCTCCTCTGGGATGGCCTCCTCTTTGACACCCAGCTCTGGAATAATCGCCTCTGAGATAATCGCCTCCAGCAGAATGGTCTTGGAAAAACTGAGTCTCAAAGTTTGCCTGTGGGATGAGGGCTGGCCTGCTCTTGCCTACCTGAGTAGTTGTGTGCGTTTTCCAAATTCGTACTCCTTGAGTTAACAAGGCCTAGACTTTTTAGAGACGCTCTTCACTTTTCAGTGCTGCAACTGAATGTATTGTGGCTTCTGGCCATGTGTACCCCGTTGTGCTGTGGTAGCTGGAACACCAAAACCAATTTTGCTACAGAAGAGTTGCCCAGGTCGTGCTTCGTCGTGATCCGTGGACACTCGCCTTCACGATAATCGTCCATGAAGTGGTCGCGGCTAGGACTATCAATCGTCGGTATGATGATTGTCACTCGGGTGTAGTGAATCGGCAGATTGGCGGCAATTTAGCCTAAGCAGTATCCACTTTCTAAATTCCGGTGCTGTCTTGAACCTCAAGAAGACAATTCTCCCGAGAGTAACAACTGCCTCTCTTTAGGAAATTCCAGATGGGAGCCCATGGCAGGCACGCCAGAAACACCGGGCACGTCAGACACGGCAGCGCTAAGCAACGGCCTCAGGGTTCTTCCTGAGTCAACTTGCCCAACTCCTCTTGGCCGTCCGGACTCAGGCCCGTTTCAGGATTAGAGCCAGTCACCCCACCAAGCCTACCAAAACAATCAAACATCTATCACACACCAAGGTGCAGATGCCCCTTCGACCTCACCACCGCGGCTATTAATCTTCTCTTCCTTCCCCCTCCCCTCGCTACCGCTTGTACTTGATCGATGAGCACGGTCAAAGAGCAGAAGCCTATCTCTCCAGGAAGTGTACAACTGCAGTCCGTCATTGCTGGTTCCGAGGTGAAGCTGTGTGTGTTGAGCGTGTATTACCGACAAGGTCCTGGCTGGAGCATCTTAACTGGACCGTCCCCCAGAGCAGCAGACCAATCATCTCAGCTCATCGACCGCTGACGCCTGACACGGCTGTGCTGCTGGATGCTGTGGTAAACATAATCAAGACCCATCGCCATCCAACAGCACGTTCCAGCACGGTGCTGCCCTGAGTGAGGAACACCTGCTCTTAGCTGAGCCCCCTTTCTCGAGACTCCACACCTACCTAGGTAACTGTGCCCGTGGTCGTTGCGACAACGGTACAATCGACAAGACAATTGGAAGTGGACTCCCCTCCGATCTCCGTTCCCTGTCAGACACAATACGATACCTACCGACTTGCACTCCATCGCTCCATCTGCTTGACGTCGCTCTTCTAAGCGACCACTCCTGCTGACCCGACCACCTGGCCTCCGACCCATCAACACCACCCTACAGTCACCATCTTTCTCTCTTGCGGCTCTTGTCAGCTTAGCTGCAGATTACACACGACACAGTCAGTCAACTAGGCCAGACGGACTAAACGAGCCGCCTTCCTGACTACTCACACGCCACAGTACCAGTCCACGATTCTATTCTCGTGCACTCGGCCATCTCTTTGTTCGCCTTCAAAAGTCTCTCGCTTTCTCGCCGTCGAGCCTCCCATATCCGTCACAATGGCAGCACCACCTCGCCCAAGTCTAAGCATGTTCACACGGGGGCTCTCCTCCCTGTCCCAGACAACAGATCCAAGCTCGCCCAACGTCAACTCCCCCGCAGAGACTCGAGCCGACTCTAAACTGGGCTTTCTCAAAGCTATGCGTCCTCTGCCTACCCAGCACGTGTGGAACGTCTACTTCGATCGGTAAGCTACCCGTCCTGGACCAGACAGCTTCCCAAGGGTAGAAACGAGTTGCTGACATGCTGCGCTGATAGCCAACAAAAAGACAAGAAGCCCGACGATGGCACAGACTACCAGGCCTCCCTCGAGGAGCTCGACATCCTGATCGAGTCCGTCCAGGATTTCTGGCGTTACAACAATAACACCCCAGTGGACCAGATCAAGATGCGCGAGTCCATCTACCTCTTCAAGAAGGGCTTCAAGCCAATATGGGAGGACCGGCGCAACGTGCTCGGTGGCAGCTGGACTTTCCGCGTAGGCAAGAATATCGGCCCGGACTTTTGGACACGAGTGCAGCTTATGGCAATTGGGGAGCAGCTGCAGGCTGTTTTGGACGAAGGTGAGCATTGCACCAGGAGCAACAAGATCTCGAAGACAGAACAAGGCTGACACACGTCAACCCAGGCGATCAAATCTGCGGCGTAGGCCTCTCAGTCCGCTTCAACTCACACCTCATCACCATCTGGCACCGCGACTCCTCCAAACAGGGCTCCATCGATGGAATCCTGCAGACCGTGCTCAAGGAGCTCCCGCCCGAGCTGACCCCTAAGCCCGACAACTACTTTTACAAGCGCCACCAAGACCACCCAGGCTTCGAGCCTACACCCGAGCTAAAGTTGGTGCTCGACTCGCATAATGCCCGCGTCGAGGCCGCGAAGGCCATCGTGGAGAAGGCGCTTGCTTCGGGCACAACACAGGCATCCGAGGCAAATGGGGACAGTGCATGAGACTTATGACACTTTTTTTTAATTGTTTACTATTAAGCAAGGTTGGGCTCTTGCGCCGTGAGCGGGCGCGGACCATGAGATTCAAGTCTGCATCTATTGGGCGCATCTTACATCTGAGATTGCCAAGCAGAGGCATGGTCTGTGGTGGAAGCAGCGAGACTTTCAGCAACTAGGGCGGCTAATCTGATACTAGCCGCGCGTGTCCATTTATCAATGGAGCACCCATTTGTCGATGACTATGGGCGCTCATATACTCACAAGGTCTCTTTGGACTACCAGATATTCCGCTGTTTAGTCTACCAGCTACTCTACCATATGTGGTAGCAATAGCTGAGATCAACTCAATTGCACACTCATCCAATGCACTTCAATGCACTTGCATGCTGTCGAACTACTTGGTACACATGTTATATTGTGTCACTCTGGCGAAATTTCTCCGGCAACACCAGCAACAGAAGTTTGTTTCGTCTGATGTCGCACCTGAGCAGCGCCCTTGCAGCAGATCTTATGCCTGCCAAAGCTACTTACTAAGTCTGTACTTTACAAACTCCCAATTAGATACTCACCTTGACGCCCAATGGACAACACGTGCAGGCCTGCTTGCCCAGTCTGTCCGCGAACCTTGGGACGCTATTTAGGGTCTGTGTACGTGTTCTCGCCTACCGATGGGAAGGTATGCATGAAGTTTCTCTCAGCTGTTAGTTGTCTCTGCATCAATGCGATGCATGAATGGGACACAACGAAAGGCGCCTCTGTCAGCTGGGTAGTCTGAGTGAATCGCCCAGCTGAAAGGCTGCACCAATGGGCCTAAACGTCATAAGCTGTCACTTGCTCTGCATCGTGGCACTATTACAATACAACCCTCGATGGAGGAGGGGTGAGTTGAAAGGATACCAGCAGGTGATCGAGTAGCTTATTGGCGACCTGGCTCTGTGCCATGAACATGGCAGAGCTCTTTGTGACAACGTCCTTCCGCTAGATCAGTACCAACTCCCCCAACTCACTCGCATCCCACAACTATCCACCCATCGTCCCGGGCAAAAACGCAGATCCCACCACTTTGAACCCGTCAGAGCTCTTGCGCAGTATCAGAGGCGTTGAGACGCCCGATATCAAAGCCACGGCGTTCCCCACCTGCATACGTCTTGGAGCAACACTAGATGCAAAATCCTGTCCTGATCTAGGCCCAGAACATTATTCTATACCCATTTCTTCCTCCGCCAAAGATTGAGTTATGGCCTGGTGATACTTCCGAGCCTTATCCGGGGTCGATCTATTCTCATCCTATCTGAGCCGTCCCCGCACGCTCCGGACGATCGAGTAGGTATTATTTCCAGAGGCTTTAGATATGATGGATTTCTACCACATATTCCTCTCTGAAGGATTCATGCAGATGTCGAAGAATCGGGCCAAACCTTCAGCAGTCGCAACTCGCGCATTGCTACTTGACAGAGCAATCATGGAAAGCAGGAAGGCGGCCAAACTTTCGAGATGAAGTGCTTCTTTAAGCCGCCAAAGGTCTGTAGCGTCTGACCGTTCAGCCTCACCCAACTGAATGGTGTCTTGTGGGACGTCAAGACCCGATAGTTCTGCAAAATCGAATTGTGCAGCCTCGGCTAGCAGAAGCAAGTCACTCGCAGCCTTCTCGGGCAACTTGAAACAAAATGTGCACCAAGATGTCCGCCGAGACAGCTTGCCAATGACCCTTCTTGGACGGCGGGCATTTGCTCGTTGCACCGAAACTTCCGGACCGATGGGGAATTCAACGAAGCACACTTGTGCTGGTAATGTTCTTTTTCCCTATAGTGTTGCCCGTCCTATTCGGAAGTCTTTGCCGTATATAACAGCAGCGGACGACTCGTGATAGAACTGCGCCTTGACTTAAGACCGAGGAGCGTCTCCACAATCAATAACCCACGACGGCGCGCCGAGGAACCTTTTGCGAGATGCAAATAAGAGAATGCTCAAAGAGCCAGTGTAGTCGAGAAGTGCAATGAAAGGTTTTCGGTGGAGAACGGCTAGATCCTACTCGGAGTCTCCAGACGTCCCGTTCTTAGACTTATCACCGCCAATGAGCCCGGGAATCGCAAAGTTCTTGTCTTCAGTTCTTCCCGATTGCCGCGTCTGGACCTGCACCATGATGGCCTCACTCATATGATAAGGAAGCTCATCGTGGCTTGCGGGCTTCTCCCGGTCGTAACTTCGGTGTGCTTTCGCAGATATGGCAAACCCTTGCGCGAGCGTACGACAGTGTCTCGTACTTGGGGCGTGCAGGTGGGCTGTCATCTAAGTCCACAATCCGCAGCTGTCCAAGAACAAGATGGTCGTCATGATGCTTGGGACCGAGACACAGCACTCGAACTGATTTACAAGGCGGAGCCACCGAGCCCTAGAACTGACTTGAAGACATGAACGAGCCTATGAAGATTGATCCTGAGAATGAATGGATGATATTACACATGAGTGATGGCCGGGGGCTGTACACATAGAAGCAGAACGCAGGAGAAGGATACAGACAAGTTTATGGTCTTCAGAATAAAGGGAACTATGCAATTCTACAGTCGCGGTAACAGAGGGCTAACGGCGTTGTTGCATACACGTAGACCCACCTGGTTGCGTGAAAGCTGTTGGCTGTCAGCAGGCTGAACGCCGAGATGTGCGTGTAAGTGACTGAAAGGGCTTAGCGCCAAAACCTACTACCTAAGTACTTACTTCAACCTCCTTCAACCTCCTCCAAACTACTTCGTCGTCAGCGAGAAGCCACCGCAGCTTGTCTTCCAACAGGAGACTGCGGTATTTTGCCAATGGTCATTTAGAAAGTCCGTTCCATTTCTTTTCCGACAAAGAGTCATTGGCGCTGAGTCCTTCACGTCCTTTCGTCTAGGATTCTTGAGGCCCGTCCACCTTTGTATTTTGAAATTCATCTGTCTAGCCTCATGCTGTAACGAATACAGTCAATACATCTCAAAGAAGATGTATTATAACCTATCAGCAAGTCCGTGGGCGAGACTTTAGGTGTCTTGTTGATAACCAGTGGCTGCCAGGCGAGCGCAGACACCATGTTTGCCAGCCACCCGAGTATTATGACCGTAGCATGGCTCTAGATGGATTCGTTACGAAGCGTACCAAGTCTGAGCAACGGGACAGGCACTGTATGTGAGCTTCGAGGATATCTCTCTTGGATAAGTCTTTACAAGCTGAACGCGCTACTAATCTCGCTCCAGACGGCAGTGGGATCTCTAGCTCAGAGGTCGCTGGAGGCTTCTCGATCGGACTGCAACAACACAGATACTTCAGACTGTTCTGGTTTGGGGTGTCTAGGTCAACTCACAATTATTTCGAGGTGCAATTTCCATGCAAATGAACTTTCTTTCCATTAGAAAAAGCATGCGTGAGGGAAAAATTAGGCTATCCATGCCACACGTCAAGCGCGGTTAGCCCTGCCGCCTGCCAGACACGGAGCACTACCTAGGTAGGGAGAGCTCGAGGCGTCCTGGACGGAAAGAGCACCTCGACTGGAAGACCGAATAAACACAAAGAAGATAAAACTTGCCACGCCGTTCAGTACAAAACCTCCACAAACAACGTCGACAGGGTGTCCGCATCTCACGCAGCTCTGTAGGTCTGACCTTCTACGCACGACTTCAGGAGTCCCCCCCCCCCACCTGTGGACCCCAGTGAACTTTAAAGCCCGCCCCACATGGCGACCAACGATGCGCGCCGCGACCCGCCAGTGGCCGTCACACTCCGGAACGAGCACCCTCGCGTCCGCCACCCTATGCGCCGTTATAACAACAGGACCACCCACAACAAACGCCCCGTCACCTTCCCTGTTCTCTCCGAGTCGCTGCAATCCATCGACAGTGTCATTGGCCGCGTTCTTCCCGTCACAATGGTATGCTCCTTACCCTATCATCCCTTCCTGTCCTCCAGTACTCAGTAAACTGACTTGCTCGCCGCAGAACAAAGACGCACACCATACGTCGATTCACTTCCACCGCGCGCGTGACGCCGACCTGTTCGAGTCCTTCTGCCGCGACCGCCTACCCAGCGACGACATCTACGTGCCGGCCGCGCACCAGCCCGTCAATCCCGAGGACGAGGACGACGTCGTGCCGGACCAGCACGCTGCGTTCGGAATCCAGAAGGCGACCATGGCCAAGCGCGAGCCGGCGTGGCGCGACTTTGGCCTGGCCGAGCTGATGGGCAAGGGCCCTGAGGCTGGGGTGTGGAGGGGAGTTGGCCGGGGTGGTAGCGGAGCTGCCGCAAAGAAAACAACACTGCCGCGGTGACACGAGGTTGCGGAGGACACTGGCGAAGAACGGAAAGGCATGGACTTGCGGTGTTACGGTTCTTAGAGAAGGCGTTTGTTTTTTGTGCTAGCGGCATAGCACTTTTATGATACCCTTGATACCGTTCCGAAGAGAGCTTGGGCATTTCTATAGTAATGCAATGGAACGACTGTTGGCATCGCGGTTCCCAGTACCGTTCTTGATGGCGCCTTGTGTGCCTCACATGTCCAGATCCCCAACGCCAGGCCATGCTATGAATAATAAAGACATCAAACCACTCAACCCGTCCGTGTTGTGCATCCGTCGCCGCCGTATGCTAAAGCGAACGTTGGTGCAAAGCTCGAGCCTAGAGGCATCGTCTCCCGCCGACTCGTTTACTTGTTCAATCCCAAATACGCCTCCCTCTCCAGTACTTCCGGCTGGAATTTGACCAGAAACACTGTCTTCCCCGGCCACATCTCCTGCACCGCGCCGCCGATGCCGGCGCCCTCGGCCTTCTCTCCCCCAGCCTCGCCACCATTGGCACCACCCCCACCGACACTATGCGCCGTCACGCGCGCCGGGAATCCCGCACCATCGCATACGCCCTCGATCATGCCAGCGACGAACGCCGCGCAGTTCAGCTGGCTCATCTCGCGCGGTACGCTCAGGTAGGCGTTGACCAGCGGCTCGTTGTCGATGATCATGTACTCGTCGGGCGTCGCCGGGTCCGAGGCCTTCTCGAGGCGGTCCGCCGCGCGCCCGAACAGGTGCGTCCAGAGCTGGATCTTGATCAGGTGGAGGAGGGTGATAATATCGCGCGGGCGGAGCTGCGACCGCGGTGGTTCGCGGTACAGGAGGAGGTCGAGGAGTTTGAGGCCGATAGGGTGGCCTTGGAGGTTGAGTCTGGGAGGGAGGGGCCTGTCAGCAACGGGGAGCCGCGGAAGGAAGGTGTGTGGGTTCGCGGGCGTACCGTTTCTCGAGATCCTGAATGTCTTTCACCCGCCGTTGTGCGTAATTAACCATCTCCGAGAACAAGTAGGCGAAGCTGGCTTGGCTGAGCTCCGAGGTTCGTGTGCGGTTGAGCGTGCGTGAGTAGATGGTCTTGCCATTGGTCGGGTAGCGCAAGCCCGCCGCGGCGGCGGCGGGGTCTTTGGAGGCCTGCTTGGGTGTTATGTTTGACATTCTGGCGTGTGGAGCGGAAGTACCGAAGACGAGGACAGCAGTCGGATGCGTGTGAGGGTTGTCGCGGAGTTGGAGCAGTGCAGTGAACCTGGGCGTATCGCGATAAGCCGGTGGTGAAAATACGCTATGAACACTCCCCTCATCTACTAATGTGACAGTGGTCGGGAGTGTCTCACCTTTAAGTTGCAGCGCGATTTCTTTGAAATCATTGGTTGGGAACAACTGGGTGTAGAGTGATCTCCTATGGGCTCGTCAACTGATCGGAGACCTAAAGTATTTCGTGAGGTAGCTGGTGTACCTAGTAGCTAATAGTACCCAACCAGATGGGACGCCCAAGACAAGAAGACAGTGCTGCATTATGTAAGTCTACGCCAAAATGCTATGCCATACCAATGATCCCACCGTCTATGAACCTGTTGCCACCCATCCCATCTAATATGTACAGCGTTGAGCCCATGAACCCTCAGAAAATAGCCGACCAGAATCCGACATACTATACGGCGACCACCGGACTTGCCTCTGGTGCTCCTTGGGTTTCTGCGTCGTCGGAAACGCTCAGCTTCTCCACCAGCGCACTCGCGTCGTCAACAGAGGCGCTGACGCTCTTCGCATCCGCGCCCCTCAAGTACTGCTCCGACTCGCCGATGACGCTGCCACCAGCCACCCACCTGTTCCTCTGCTCCTCCTTCCGTGCCTCGCACAATTTCTTCAGCGCTGGCCAGTAGACCTCATGGTCATACTCGAACGCCAGCGTGCCGTCACTGAACTCGCTCCACAGCTGCTCCGCGGGCACATACTTCGCCATGGCCTCGTTGAAGTTGAGCTTCTCCTTGGTGACCGGGTCCAGCAGCGGCTTGATAATTTTGAAGAAGCCCACCACCATCCACGGCATATTGATGATCAGTGCTTTGCCCAGTCTTTCAGGGTAGTGCGTCTGCAGGATCGTGAGCACTTCCTTGGCCTGGCTGATCGGCGGGCTGGTATTGCTGCGGCCGCTGCTGCTCTTGAAGTTGATCAAGAGCGCAAGAGTCTCCTGGCCCGGCGGCATCAGCTCGATCGACCGCTCGATCATGAACACCAAATGCTCGACCTGGCGATGGCTGGCCTCGGTGTTTTGCCTCCCTGGGTTGAGGTATTGGCATGGCCGGCCTTCTTTGTCATAGCCCAGGATGATCTGCTTGCCGGTCTCATTTTCGGGTGAGATGTGGTCCCAGGTGAGCTTATCTTCGACGCCGAACTTGCGCCGCCACAGAAGTGTATCTATTAGTCGTTTCTCAGACTGCACTTGGTTCCATTTGGTGGCGCGCAGGTAACGAAGGAGACACTCGCGAGTGAGCCAGAGTTTCTCCTCTGAGGACAGATCTGCAGGTGCATCCTTGGGAACAGTGAGGCCTTCGGTGGTCGGGGTGGCCCAGTGCTTGACTTGGTTGAGGAGCCAGTCGTACTTGGTCTTGTGATCTTCCGTGAGTTCAGCAGTGGACTTGGGGGTGCTGTGGCCGACTGGGTGCTCGAGGGGAACCTTGATGGCCGTGGGGGTTTCTACCGTGGCATCTGGCATCTTTGACTGGTGCTTGCCCCTGACGCGAGACAGTTGAGTGCGGGTGGAAATGCTATGCTGGAGAGGTTTGTGAATATGACCTCACGAGGACCGTGGCGTACCTAGGTAAGACAGAAGTGTCGCAGTGAAGGAAGAGAAGATAAGTATAATGTTTACGGATTGAGCAAAATCAATCCAGATTCAAACAGGTCAATACAGGACTATTTAAAGACACATCACCAAGCCATCCAACAGGTAAAACGAAATTAGGTGAGGATAAGATGTCGGTGAGGGTCCTGATCCCGGGCCGACAGTGGGTTCTTCAGGGCAGCGACGATCTGCAGGGACCAGGCCTCTGTCTGATGTTGCATCGGAGCCAGCTCCCTGCCGCATGGGACCCCTTGCCACACAAATCGATAAGGCTGCACTCAGACGCGTCAAAGTCGCGTCTCACGCATTTTCAATTTACTGGCTATGAGATAGGCGACGAGTCTTCAATCTTCACAACATACCGGAAGCAAACCGACCGATCCGTACTTCACGATGGCAGATTCCACAGCCCTGGAGCTCAACGAGCGTTTCAGTTCCGGTGACAAAACCCTCGGGCAGGATGTCATCGTCGAGATGAAGTCCATTATGCGCCTGCACGACCTATCGCCGGAGGACCTGTATTTCAAGTGGGAGTCTTACTGTATTAAGCTGGATATAGAAGCTGCGCAGCCTTCTTTCGAAAAAATGCGCGACTTCAAGCAGGGTCTGCAGAATGATCTTGAGAAAAGCACACGTACGCAGGTCCACAGCAAGCCGGACAAGAGGATGGGCGCGACGCCGAGGGCGTCCAAAGGTGGTGATGTGTTTGACATGTGAGTGTTACAGCTGACCTAGCTACATAGCAACTTGCTCACAAGTATCAGGATCGATGGCTTAATACCGAACACGCCAGCTGCGAGGAGAAGTGCAAAGAAGAAGGAAACTCCGGTGTCTCGCGTCAGGTCTGAGATCGCCGGAAGCTCACCAGATCACAAGTCTCCGGCCAACTTGAAGGATCAGTTGGACTCCATCGGATCGTTGCCGTAGGTGTTCTCGCCCAGACCCATGGTGGTAGATGTTGACAGCGGAGCAGACCATCTTCATTCAACGAGCGCGCCAACCCCGGAGAGATTATCGAGGTTCTAAACAGCCAACTACCAGCCGCGGAAGCACCAATCGCACCGTTCGGAGAGTCGCGTATAAAATTGACGGCTGCATCCGATCAAAAGAAGCTCTCCTACAGGCCTCTTGGGATGAAGTTGTCGGAAGCATCCGAGATTCTAGACGACCGGATAGACGACTTTAAGAATCTGATCAAGGACCATCACAAATTGGACGATGACGCCTTCGGCAGTGCAGCAGCTCAAAGCACCGTCGAGATTGTAGCTGTCGGCAGAATTGCCTCCGACTCTCCGGAGGGAAGAGTCAATGCGGCATCACTGACCCTCGAGACATCTCGTAGGACCGGCGGTGGCCGCCGCATCCCACTTGTCCTTAGTCCAGACAAGGTCAAGGGCTATCAATTCTTCCCAGGCCAGATCGTGGCTTTTCGCGGCAGTAACACGTCAGGACACAACTTCAACGTCACCGACATCCTCGAAACGCCCCTTTTGCCAAACGCTGCGTCCGCCCCTGCTGCGATGTCCGCCCACAGGCAAAAGCTCCTTGGAGGCCCGGACGCAATGGACATGGACGACAGCGAGCCCATGCCTCTAAA
Source organism: Plenodomus libanotidis (assembly GCA_022609195.1). Lineage (NCBI taxonomy): Eukaryota > Fungi > Ascomycota > Dothideomycetes > Pleosporales > Leptosphaeriaceae > Plenodomus > Plenodomus libanotidis. The sequence goes on from JAGKQA010000079.1 coordinate 143,261, forward strand.
CATTATCTACGCTTCGGGTCCATACACACCCGATGACAATCTCGACTTTGAGGCTCTACATCAGCTGTGCACGACAGCCGCCGACACATATGCCGACGCTCTCGTGCTCACCGGACCCTTCATTGACGTGGACCACCCCCTCATCGCATCCGGCGATTTTGATCTGCCCGAAGACGTCGACATGGACACAGCCACCATGTCTACGGTTTTCAGGTATCTAATCTCGCCAGCGCTCAATAGACTTGTCTCTTCGAATCCCACAGTGACAATTCTACTCGTCCCGTCCACCCGAGACGTGATCGACAAACACGTGTCATGGCCTCAAGACGTCTTTCCGAGGAAAGAGTTGGGTCTGCCGAAATCAGTGAGAATTGTGGGCAATCCGATGACGTTGTCACTGAATGAGATGGTACTCGGCATATCCTCGCAGGACGTGCTGTGGGAATTGAAGGGTGATGAGGTGGTAAGCCGTCCAGCTCCAACACCGGACTTGTTGGCGCGGTTATCGAGGCATCTCATCGAGCAACGCCATTACTTCCCAGTCTTCCCAGCTATGGACCGAGGTCGATATCCAAAAACCGGCACCGTGGAGGGCGTGTCGGAGGGTGCGATGCTAGATGTGAGTTTCCTGAAGCTGGGCGAGATGGTTGGTGTTCGCCCAGATGTGCTGGTGGTGCCGAGTGCATTGCCGCCTTTCGCAAAGGTTTGTTTGTCCCAGCTCCCACTAATTCAAGCCAGATCGCTGACTTGTCCATTCAGGTCGTCGAGAGTGTCCTCGCCATCAACCCAGGGTACCTCTCGAAGCGCCGCGGTGCAGGCACGTATGCGCGGATGACGCTATACCCGCCGTCTATGTCGGATATTGAGAGCAGTGAGGGCATGATGGGTCACAAAATCTTCGACAGGGCAAGGGTAGAGATTACGAGGATATGAGCAGGCCCAAACGTAAATAATGGCAGGAAATGTGGAAGACGAAGTAGACAAGTCGTGGGTTGGGTATCAATTTCGGCGTCTTGCGACGAGAGCATGCAAATCGATGAATCGGCGCATCTATCTCGCGTCCACTCTTCGCCGCTTGTCATCTTCATGCCTGTCCCGCTCACGCGAATAGTCCCTTTTCCGACTATCCCTATCACTATGCCCAGCCCGCTCACGCGAGTGGTCTCTCCTCCGACTGTCCCTATCGCCATGCCTAGTTCGCTCGCGCGAATAGTCCCTCTTCCGACTGTCTCTATCTTCGCGGTGCCGACGAGGTGAGCGAGAACGCGACCTATCCCTCCGCCGAGGCGACCTTGTTCGTGAACGTGACCTGTCCCGTCTGTAGTTGTCTCCACCTCCGCGCTTCTCCTCCATGGGCGGCTGAGTCCGTTCCTTCCTTTGTCCCAACGGCAGCGCATTCGCCCCTTGGCCTCCTCCATAGTCTCCTCCCCCACCGCCTTCTCTCTTGTCCGGTCCATCGCCGTACCTATCCCATTGGCTTCCGGCCCTGTCTCTCCTGGGATCATTAAACTGACCCCACGCGCCAGTATCCTCGCTCTTCAAATCTCGATACTTGCTCGCACCCTTCTTGCCCAACTTCGTCATATCCCGCATCTGCATCGACGCAGGCAACAGCTCCTGATTCCGCACCGCATCCGCAAACCGCGCGCCCGCCAGATCACGCTTGTCCAAGCCCAGCTCTGCGGTCTCGGACTGGTAGAACGCGCCCTTGTGGAAGTACTTCTGCATGAACCCCATCTTGCCACGGCCCTCCTTCTCGTCCTGCTGCGCCGAGATCAGCGCTTCGTCTTCGGCGCGCCGCTCCTCCTCCGTCAAGTTCTGCCGGCGCTCCTTCTCGGCAATCTCCTTCTCGCGGACCTCAATGACCTCGCGCGCTCGCACAAGCCGCTTGATCTCGCGGAGGCGCCATGCCGCGTACTCGGCCGCCGGGTCGATGTCGTCTGTGTCGTCGACTTCCTCAGCGCCGTCCAGGACGACGTCGTCGTTGTCGTCCCAGTGTTTCTTGCCTGCGATGCGCGCCGCGAGATCTTTTTGTATCTGTTCTTCTACGAGCGCGTCGGCGTCGGCGCGGCGGATCGCGGCTTCGTCAGGCTGCTCGGTGGGGCGTGGTGGAGCGTCGGTTCCGGCGGCGGCGGCGGCGGCACGCGCGGCTTTGGAGAGGAATTTTGGCCGCACCATCACGGGCCGCCGGCGTTCTTCTTCCTCGGAGCTGCTGTCTTCCTCGGACGAGGAACCCTCCTCTGAGCCACTGCCGCTGTCCCCTTCGTCGTCGTCGCTGCCATCGTCTTCGGATTCTGTCACGAAGCCTTCCTCGCGCGCCTTGCGCTCCACGTCTGCGAGCTTCTTCGCGGCGGCGGCTTTGCGCGCGGAGGCATCGCCAGTAGAAATGACCTTGCCGGGCCCGGAGACCTTGGGTGGAGCTGCGATGGTTCGCTTCTTGGGGGCGGGCTTTTGGGTCTCGGCGTCGCTGTTGTCCGAGTCGGAGGAGTTGGAGGATTCTGCGGTTTTGCCTGCGAAGTGGCGTGCAGGCCGGGTAGGGTTTGCGGTCATGCGTTTGGGCGGCATTTTGGAGGTGGCGTGGTGAATGGACGGGAGGTTGAGGAAGCTGGTAGGTGATCGAGAAGTCTGGCAGTGGAAGACGTTGAATCGAGAAGCAGCCCGATTAGGCTAGCGTGACTCTTGCAAGGGCCTAGGTCCAGTGCGCCAGGGCGCTGCACTACGCAACCGCCCAGTTTACTGGGAAGATCGACTTAGAACACAAAAACACAAGTCGGCCCCGTACATTTACGAGCTCGCCCGGATGCTAAAGCTTTCACGTACCCTGATCCCATGCTCAATGGCAACCATACCAACATCGCATTTCAAATTTCAATTCTCTCAGTCTTTCTTACCACACTCGCCGACCCAGCAGTGCCTGATAATTCTCCGAGAACACAGCCGTCTTCTCGGCCTCCGACAGGAATTCCGCCGCCTTGATCGCCCCAACGGCAAGCTCATACGTGCCAGGCGCATATGTGAAGTCCTACACGACCGCATCAGGGCCTCAAAGCTTTTGCCATGTAGAGTGACAGAAGCACTCACTGATCCAGACAAAAGCTGTGACTTGGGCACGCCATACGCCAATAGACCCTCAACCTGTGCAGAATACGTGAAGCCAGCGCTGGCGTACCAAACTCTTCCCATCCAGACAATTCCAGGTCAGCTAGGTGCACCAAACTTCATATCACGCTCACTCACCTCGAGTCATACACCTGTGCCGCCACCTCGATCGCAGGTTGCAGTCTGAGGGAGCGGTCCTCAATCGAAGGAAATGCCCCGGCACAATGCGCCAACTGCCACCTGATGTTCGTGAAGTTCACGAATGTCTGAGTCAGCGTTAGATCCATCATTGCGCGCGCGGTCTCGAAGTGGAACTCGACCAAGCCGGAACTATAGAGTGCTGCACCGCAACCATCAGTTGAGCCAGATGCCTTCATTTGGCACAGACCTACTGGGGTTTGCCTCAATGAAGCCACCGTTCGTCCTCGGGTACGGCGTCGACGGGTGAATAAAGATCGATGTACTGTATGCATTTATTGTGGTGAAGAAAGGCGTCAGTGCCGCATTGCCTAGATAAAGGCCCTCGTGGTTGGTGAGTAGCCCGAGACCCAGGGCACCGAGCTCATGTAGGGCGTAATTCGCCTCGATGATGCTGTTTTCCAGCATTAGAAGGCTACAGGGTGCGAAAAAGCGGTCGTACTCACGAAGCATTGGTGTAAGGCAACGGCACCACCGCTAGAAAAGAGAAGCGATCTGGAAATGTCCGACACAGCTGCTCATGGTCTCTCAGTTCCGATCCTATCAGACTGTCGAAAAGTGAAGTCAAGACAGACCTCAGCCAGCCACTGATTCAGCAGTCGTGCCAAGCCCACAGACGCCGCCTGATCACCCTGAAAGACGGTACTCCCAGGTGTAGAAATTGACAGCACCGAATGTGCGACACTGTTGTTTGCCATGAATTGCAGCTGCGTGACAACGTCCCATGCTGGCGTCGGCCGCCCTTCTGTAGTCGGAGAGAGGACACGGTGAGAAATCCGGCACAGCGTGGGCTGGATTACTGTCAGCAATCCCGTCCGGTGCGAGGTCTTGAGGGATGCTCACCGTGAACGTCCACTCTCGTGGCATTCGAGGAAGACAGGCAGCTGGCATTGAGGGAGTGGCCGATGCTCTCGATGGATGCGAAGGCGGTACCTGCGAATGGGAGACTTGGCAAGTCGATAATAGCTGAAAGCGAATCAGCGTAGATAATTCGAGGATCGGTACTTCTGCTTTGGCTCTACCTACCTTCAAGAGCTGTGGCTATGATAGCAGATATCTTCAGTGAGTAGCCTTGTGATACCGCAGCCTGGACTATCATCACAACGAGGAACGACCAGGTTACACATGTCATCTTGGAAGACGTGTGCCCGCGAACGAAGACAATTGACCGTCCCTAAGGCTCACTCCAACTCTATATAAGCGTCGGTATAGCTTTAGATGCGTGTGCGCGATGCGGGCTATCTCGACTTGAGCGTCTCTGCGGAGGCTGCTCTCCTGCGGGGTACTGCCTGAGACGACGCCACGGTGGTAATCACGACAAGCATTGTAGTTGATACTGCACTACACGGCTCAGAGGCATTCGAGTCTCCATTATAAGTAAGAGAACAAACGAAAGGAATATCTTTGAGCTTGCAAGTTCTTGTGTATCTCGTCGCAACTTATATTTCGTCTTGTGCGTGCGTAGACCGTCCTGAACCATTGCCCCCGACCTTCCAGAGCATGCTATGCCTTACGAAAATCACGAACATCCAATTTTGACAATCTAGGATCTGTTTAGCTATCACTGTAATCTCATAAACCATTACTCTTCGCCTCCGTCGTACTCGCCGTTCTCACCGTGGTACATCCGCAGCAAGGGCCCAAGCTCATCAGTGACCAGCACAAGCTGCTTGGCATGTAGGCCGTTTTGAAGGCGCGTGACAGCATAACTTAGATGTCATATGTATGGAGAAGACAAGTCATTGTCGATCTGTTGTTACGGCACTGTCGGGAATTACAGTCTTAAGACGATCTGTCAGCAATCCTCCTCCGGTACTCCGTACTTTACGGGCGATATATCTTATGATTACGATGTTATCACATACATATATATATATACAGGCCTTCTGTGGTGAATCACGAGATATAGACTTGACGATGACTTGGGATTTGTTAATTTGTCCTCATTGCCAAAACCGATGTCTACCAGCAGCAGCAGGCTTCTGGAGTCATGGGCATGGGACGTCTCGTTGGATGGCCAACGACCTCGGACCGGGCCATGGCGTGACAGATGACGGTGGGCTGTCATACAAATCTGCATAAAAGACAGCTGTCCATAAAGGTCTAGTCACAACCAATCCAAGGCTCAAAACTCAATGAGACACGTGAAAAGTTGGACAATTCGGGCCAGGACCTGGGCTAGCACCAATTGTGCGAAGACCACCACGCACAGATAAAGCACAGGCAGCTCGACAGATTCGCACAGCGAATTCAAATGCAAACCCACAGTCCTCTACTAGTAATTGTAAGCAACGAAGTTCTCATCTGCTTGAAGTATTGGTGATGCCTAGGCTTGAGTTCAGAAATACGAATCACGCAGGTATTTACCACTGGGCGTGGGTCGGCGACTTCAAATGGAACGAATGAGAGGTATTGCTCCACGTATTCAAGCCGGTATCCGCCGGACTGTGATGGTATGAAGGCTTTAGATAACGACATTGTGACGACTTCAGGAGTCCGAGCTCATTAGAGACCATAAAGGAGGGACTTTTTCTCAAGTATTTACTGGCTACATTGCGCGGCCTTTTCCCGGGTATCTGTCCACACGAGTTGTTACACCTGATGTCGCTCTTTCTGGAAGCACCATCTACCTTGACACTCTTTCTGTTGAAGTTCAGTTTCTTGCCTAAGAAAGAGGCCTCAATACCTACTTAGTACTCGCATAGATCTGGGTGGATCTGTCGAAATGAAGCTTTTTTTCACTCTTTGCTCTGCTCTCAGCCTGGCTGCGGCTGTCAATGGAGTAGCGTTCAACGGGTTTCGAACCGTTCTATATGCCGGTGAATCGAAAGCCTACACGACTCTTAACCCACAGAAGCTGCCCTATAATGATGTGACACATCTCATGTACTCGTTTGGCAACATCACAGATGACGGAACTGCGTATAAACACCTCTTATATTGCTACATTTCGTCCTCCGACAGGTTGACTGACACACCAGAACAGAAACATTTTTGACACCTACATGGCTTACGAAAAGCGTTTTGGCAACGAGAAGTATGGCGAGGGCGCTGTCGCAGGTCTCGTGAACCAGTTCTGGGAGGCTAAGCAGGCTCATCGTAATCTCAAAGTCCTGCTTGCTGTTGGCGGCTGGAACGGGCGTGAGAGATGGGCGCCGATCATGAACGACCCAAAGAAGCGTGCCAATTTCGTTACCACAGTATCACGATTGATGATGGACGTGGGGTTTGATGGCATCGACATCGATTGGGAGTATCCTAACACAGAGCAGAGCGCGCGCGATGCGGTGTTTTTGCTCCAGGAGTTGAGAGGTGCTTTTGATCGTCTCTCGGACGCTGCCATGGGATACCATTTCACTCTGTCCATTGCCTCTCCCGCTGATCCGAAAAAGTATCAATACTTTGACTTCAAGGCAATGGACGAGGCGCTCGACTTCTGGGACATCATGGCATACGACTTCTCAGGATCTTGGGACAAGACAGCTGGGCACTCATCCAACCTCTTTGCAGATTCTGAAACCGCGGAAGCGGTGAAGTTCAATATTCATCAAGCAGTGGTCGACTACTCGAATGCTGGAGTCGACCCACGCAAAATCACTATCGGCTTGCCGCTTTACGGACACGTCTTTCCGGACACGGACGGCCTCGGACAGTCATTCAGCAAGCCATCAGACCTGGAGGGCACCGTGCCAATTAATAAACTTCCCCATACGCCAAACGTGAAACTCCACTATGATGAGAAGGCTATGGCACAGTATAGCTACGACGAGTCCATTCGGGAACTCATCAGCTACGACGATGCGCAGAATATTGCGAACAAGATCGGTTACATCTATTGGCTCGAGCTGGGCGGGGCGATGTTCTGGGAAGCCAGTCAAGATCGACTTGGCGCTGGTAGCATCGTCAGCAGTGTTGCTCGGAAATTTGAGTACTATGAGAAGATCGAGGAGTCGGAGAACAACCTGCATTACCCTGACTCGAAGTGGACCAACATTCGAGCCGTTAGTGGTAGCTATCATTAAAATGCTCTTCCGGGAACAACGGGCCGGGCAGCTAGAGATTGGTAAAGCCAGATTCAGGCGCTGAACAAAGGCCTACTTGACGAGAGCAATGCCGAACACGCACCTTCGACACCCAAACTCAAGAATACACAGAGCCTCAGCTTGCTCTGAAGCAGCCACAATTCTCATAGGTAGATCTGGGTTACTCATCACCTTGCTTTTGGCCCTTCACCGGCTATTGGTAAGCGTGGATCGGACCTCTAGAAAGCCATACATGTGATTTACACACCATGCACAAATCTGTCTCAAATGTGTGCAGTACAAAATACAGGTAGGTGCCAGGTATCCAGCTAGAAACCTTCAGAAGTAGTATCCTTGTATACAAGGGCAATCTGTTGAACCTTGCAAGCGACCTCGGAAGCATATAGTATTGCCAGAGTATATGACGTACTGTGTTTAGAGGTGAAGCTATTCCAGCTCTAACATGCTGCATATGCCGCATCTGCCGCATCTGCCTAGTCAACCGTCCGGTGGTAGACGAGACGGTCTTGATGTGTTCGATGCGCAGCACCCAAGCCTGAGGTCGCGCCACCAACGCCATGTCGAATGCAGACAACATGAACTTCGATGTCAACCTCGTCCTCGTCCTGACCATCGTTCAAGTCAGGCAGGACATTGAACTCATATATTTCATGTGCCAGCAAGATTTCACCGTGACCACTGAAAAGCCCATGTTGATTTGTATGTTCAGTGGCCTCGCCATTACATCTTCATCCGCTTCGAAGAGCTCCGCGAAGTCTTTGCCAGACCCGTGTGCCAGACTGATCGCACCAAGTTGCAGCAATGTCTAGTGAGGCTAGGCAGCAGTTGGTAGCCGAAGAGTCGAGTCAAAATTGACGACCGGGAAGGTTTGGCGACCAGCAGTCGTCAATGGAGGACATCCAGCATCAATTTATGCGCTTGCCACCTAGGGTAGAGATTAAACTGGAAAGCAATGGACCAGATGCGGATGCTCGTGCCAATGCTCGATCTTCTGGCTCCACAGCTGGTCCGTCCAGTACTGAATTGTAGAGCACCATCGAAACGAATCTCGTGAACGCTCATGGGTCGCTCTCCACTATTCCATCTCATCGGCCGGTGCATTGTTGAATGCCGAAATGGTGAACGGCATTGAGTGCTGGGTCTCATCAGACATTCTGCTTCGAGTCCGTTGCACCGTCCCCTTGCCTGGCCTGGCGACAAGCCGGATCACACCAATTCAACTATCCTTCGGCCTGATTGCCAAGCTCCCGAATGCCCGGTCCATTTGTGCCCCCTCGTCGTCATTCCCCGCCATCTCGCTAACCTGTCCCTGTCCCATCCCCATCCCCATCCCCACGGCCTCACCAGGGACGTCGCCACTCATCAAATCCGGCGGAGATCCCGCCGCAACGCCCGCCCGCTCCGGTTCCAGCAACCGTGATTCACTGTCTAGCCAGCCCGGCGCAACGCGGCGTTTTTCGGCGAGCTCGCGCGCGCGTATGCGCTCGTCAAATTCCTTCAGTTCCTGCTCCGAGTCGCTCTGAAGCTTGGAAACGTATGACTGCAGGGCGTGGCACGACGCGATGATGTCGTCCGGGTGGGCGGCGTGACCGGATTGCGAAATGACGTACCGTGGTTTGGAGTTGCCTTCGGGACCAGGAGCGACGGAGGAAGGGGGGAGGGTTGATGGCATGGGCTTGTAGGTATAGGGAAGTGTCGTCGAGGTTGGGAGGCTGACGAAAGGGGATACTGTGAGGGGCACTTGGGCCAGAAGAGGGTGCGTTCCTGTAGATTGTGAGCGGTTGGGGCTAGGACAGGACGGACGCAGAGCACGCACGATTGTAGTTCATTTTGGCTAGTGGAAGCAGTCTTGAGCTCTTAAATGAGCTGTTGTAAGACGCAAGACTTGTTTCAATAAGATACGATAAGATAGGACAGTTGTAATGGTGTCTATGAGAGTTGTTGTTGCTGTAAAAGCGGAAGATGGCATCATCCACGCCGACGTCGAACAAGTGTAGCGTCAGGTTGAATGTGGAGCGGCAGGCATCACCGCAGGCTCCATAATTAGCTCCTCGCCAGGGATACTCCTTGTACCTTGGAGCTCACCCGCATGCGAGGCTCGAGCTACCCAGGAGCTGCAGCAAGCCTGGCCCTGGTCGGGCCCTCTGAAAACTCCAAGCCGTCGAATAGCTATCGCAGATTTCAGTGCAAACACAGTTATTGAGCTCCAGGAAAACGTAGTCAACAATGCTGCCAACGACCATACGCGCGGCGCCCACGGTGGGCGAGTTCATGCTGCTCTCCGAGTACCAGTCCACCACTCCACAGAGCTTCCATGAAGGGAAGCCGGTTCTGCACTACCATGCGACCGGCGCCAAAGCATGGCTCCCCAAGGACCAGCAGGAGAGGGTACCAATCTTCCCCGCGGACGCGCCTGCTTTTGAAGGCGATTCGGGAGAGATGATTTCTCAGGACGAGATCGAGCTGTTCATCAACTCAGAGTATGAGCTTCCCATTGTATTTGCATCAGACCCGTAGACTAATATCTTCGCAGGAACCTCACCATCTTCAACACCAAGAGCAGTACAGGCATTCAGATTCCCTATCCCTCCATATCGCTCCACGCTATGCAGCACACGGCCGAGCCCGCCTCAGACGGCGCAGCAGAAGGTGACGCTGTCAAAGCCCCCTGTGTCCTGCTGCAGCTGGATCTCTCGGACGGCGGCGACGACGACGAAACCTTTGACACCATCCAGCTCACTCTCATCACGCCTGCGTCATCCACCGACCTTTCTCATCCAGCTCAAGAGGGCAGCGTAGATCGGCCCGAGCAGGAGAAATTGTTCGACGCCATAACGGCTTGCCAGAACCTGCACCCCGATCCCGCCGCCGACGACGAGGATGATGACGACGACTACGCCGATCGCATTGTCTTTGAGTCGGCAGTGGATGGATCTAGTGAAGGTATCGATGGTCTGCCGGGCGCATTCCGCGGTACATCTACTGGAGGTCTACCACCGCCCATGCCTGGCAGTACGACGGGGTGGATCACGGCCGAGAACGTGGGAGAGTTCTTCGATGCGGACGGTAACTGGATCGGAGGTGGTGATGAAGAGGACGAAGCTGAGGAATTGGGCGCCGGAGCTGGACGAGTTCGCGCGCGTGACGAGCTCAATGGCCATGAAAACGGGGATGGCGAGGGCGAGGAGGCCAAACGGACGAGGACTGAGTAGTGAATGCACTGCTTCATTATCATATTCGAAGATTGCCCTTGCTCACGGACTGCAACAGATTTATGTGTCGGACGGTCCAGAAACTCTACCAATTGGCGTTTGTCTCTAGGACGCAGGGCTAGGGACTAAGGAAGCCGGTGCTAGAAATGCCGCTCATGCTGTGAGTGCAACGTGTTGCGAATTTTTTTTCCTTCTCAAAAAAAAAAAAAAAAAGGCCTCTAGGCTAATGGAAATTAGAGGGGTGTGTCCGTGTCGACTTCTGAACTAGTAGCGAGCGGTCAAACGACGAGTTTATGTCCAAATACATTCTTGAAGTCCTTGAGCCTTTCTTGCACCCCCCCCCCTTTCTTTTTGGCACAAAAACAAACCCACACCAATCTTCCATACGGCAGACCACTTTCTACAGCACTCTCAGGGACCTCTTTGACATCAATCACCCCTTACCAACGGCCGTTGCCAAAGCTGAGGATTATATAACAACTCATGTCCAAGATGGTCGAGTCGATAGAGCTCATGGAGTACGACCTCGTTGAGACACCAGAACCCGAGTTGTGAGTGTGTCATTCCAAGAACATAACGCTCCATCAGACACGTGCAGACATGATCTCACCCTGCAGCCATCTGAATGAAGAGCAAATCCAACAAGAAATGAGATCTGACGGCTTGGATAGGCTTCTACCGGGCCCAGTGTCCCCTCAGGGCTCACGCCCTTGGACAAGGGCAAGAGCGCTTTCATCGTGTCTGCGACGGCTGTTTAAACACATCTTCAGGACATTCAGGAAGCTGTTCACTAAAATATACGACTTATGCCATTGGCTAAAGACGCAAGCATACAAGGTAAGTTCCCGTCACCCCATGTGGACTCCCATCCTGTGTGAAAAGGACTATCACACTCACAACTGTTCTTCGTAGCTCTCTGATCCCTCGATAAGAGAAGAGCGTAAGCGCTGTCTGGATCGTTATATCCACGATGATCCTGGACGCGCCATGATGGCCACCCGCACAGATCAGTTTACGCGCCCCATCCCGCCCCCTTTCAACGAAAGGCCCTACGGTCCACATGCACCCTTCGTCGACGAAGATGAGGTACCAGACCTAGTCCCCTCGAGCGGCTCAACTCCTTCATCTTCATCATCCAGTGGGCCAGCGACGCCATCGACGGGGATGTAATCATTATTGTTACAATCACTTAAGCATTGAAGACCTTTTTTTTTTTGGGCCTCTGTACACTCGTGAGGCTGGAAGCATTGCTCTCAAAATCTTCACACAGTTGACTAAATTTCTTCGAGTCGTTCTTTAGTACTTTCTGGAACAGAACAACGTTTTTGACGTGGGGAACACGGTGGCTCGCGAGACCCTGGTGGGTGGAGAAATTATCATATGTTTCACGTGGCATCTGTAAACACGTCTGATCTCTGCCCTTTTCTTTTTCTTTAATTTGCACAATAATATGGCTTACCAGGGCGTCTCGGCCCGTATGCAAAAATTGATCATTATGGGAAGAGTCATTCGAGCTGACAGCGAGGAGTTATGGTCGGGAAGCCGTCTTGATAGAGCCTAGGTAGACAGCGAAAATCCCACACAGTCGGGGTGACCTCAGTACGTTGCACTGACCATTAGTTATGGCACGGCCATTTTAGCTTTCATGACCTTTGTTACCCAAGCTGTGCACTGATCTGAGCTATAGGGACAAGTGAAGCTGTCATTGCAACGACGCAAGTTCAACCAACGGCGTCCTCGCGCGATCCGCACTGGGGCCATCCACCAGACATTTTTCTTTCATATTATTTCTCACACGCTTTCCCAGTATAATCCTAATTTTCACACATACAACTTCCAATCACCACCGAAAAGCTTCGTTGCCAACATAAACCCATCCACCGCGCTCATCATGGCTGTTGATCGCGGGTCATCTCCACCTATGGCGGCCAAGGACGCTGGCTGCTTGTCCAAGGTCTCGACCAGTTTTCAAGATCTGCGCAAAAGGATGTCAAGTCAGGCGAACCGCGATGCAGCTGCTGATATAGTTCCTGCACCACAAGTTCAAGTATGAATACACAACCGAACCTCCCAGTCGAAATATGTTTCGTCGACCCACGACGCAATACCCACGCGTCGATCCCGTTCCTCGACTTAGAATGTCCTTGCTTCTTGACCTTCAGGAGGAGAAGTGCCACTGAAAGACACAAGGCGGAAGGAGGCCGCTCTTTACCATCTCTCAGCAGTGGTCTTGTCTGTAAGCTCTCAGTGCGCTGACCATCTGCCACCCTAGACCTCAAATTTCCAACACAGGCGCCAGCGCGTGGCCCGAAACCAAAATGCCGACGACGACAACACCATGCTGCACGCGATGGCCGCCGACGCCGAAAGCCACGTCCTGTACGTGGAGCCTGCCATGCCCGCTGAACCTATCCGGATCCGCAACGCCCAAGTGCTTGAGTCCATCATCCGTTTCAAGCATATGCTTTCCCCCCATCAGAGCTCGGACTCGGTCAACACCGAGAAGGCCACTGTGGAGGAGGTTGCATCGAAAGATACCAGCACCTCGGGCACTGATGAGGCATCTCAGGAGGCCAGCAGCGAGAACGAGATAGATCTGGCGACTGAACATGTCGAAGATGCCTCACAGAGTACCGACACCACGCCTGACCAGGCATCGCTTAAGCCCGTGGGCGAGAACAAGATCCCAATTATGGTTGAACTTGTTGAAATTGAATCGTCCTCGACGAATACCGACGCCTCGAACGTTCCGGCATCACGAAAACCCAGCAACGGAGACGGCGACGACAAGATCGAGCCTGTTGCTGAGGCTGACAGCATCGAAAGTACTGGGCCCCAGAACACGCCCGTTCTGGTCCCAAGCCCGAGCCTGATTCCAAGTACCATCACGCCACGCGTGCCCGACCAAGCTATCACAAAGCTCAGAGAGCCTCAGACCGTTCAGTAGAACCTGCAGCTTTCGTGGTGTTATTTCCAAGTTTTCTCTTGCGGGAGAAAAGAGGACTCGGCATTGAACGACGGCAGTTCTAGGATGTATCTGATTGGGAAGTCTGTGTGTTATTAATTATTGAATATGGTGTCGATGGTCTTCCTGGTTTCCTTTACGGTGCGGGTGATACAGGCAGCGTTTGGCAGTTCTAGAGTTTGGAGTTGGCAGAAACCGGCACCAATTGAATACCTCGCAACAGGATTGCAGAATGGCACGTGATTTTCACTGTGATTGCATTGACCACGAACGAATTTGCCAGCAAGCTCCGTCACTTTAGCCCATGCGATCGTACGCACGAGGCCACTTGGATGGAATCTTTCCATTGCGTCTTGAGACCAGCTGCAATTCTACTCCTAACACCCTGCGATATCCTAGCCCAAACAAAACAGAATCGTTGCAATCGTAGCAGCCATTGGTGCCATCCTAGGAAGCGTCGTGCGTCGGGTGTCAACGCCGCGGAGAACGCACAGCGAGACTCAGACGTTACTTCGGTCTCCCAGTGGCCTCCGGGCGCCACCCTTCTCATCATACCATCTCCCTTTGTCATCCCCAATCTTCCTCTTGAAATGTCCCAGATCTCTCAGAAGAGCTTGCATATGATCTTGCATCTCGTTATGTCGATCCTCGTAATCGTCCGAGTCATAGGCCTCATCCTCGTCGCTTTCGTATAACTCGTCGTCACCATTCTCCTTCTCGTCTTCGCCCACTTCCTCGCCACCCTTCTGCTCCTCCGGAGTCTCCGGCCGACTTCCGAGCGTAACCACAGGAATGGGATTCTTGAGACTGTCCACAGCCAGCCGCAAGTGCAGTCTCAGCGCCTCGTTCTGGGTCTGCAGACTTCGAATCTTGGCCTCGTACACCTGACCTCTCTCTTCCATCATGCGCTGCATGCTTCCCACGCGATTCTGATACTCTTCTAGGCGCTCACCTTGCTCCTTTGCATTCTTCTCGCGCGACTGGCTCTCACTAACTGACACCTGCAGCGTACGAATTTCCTCTGCCATGAGCGCGATTTGGGCGTCACGCTCGGCGCTTGACATGTGGTCCTGGTTGACGACGGCGCGCGTTCGGATGCGCTTGGCTTGGTCTGCATAGCGGAGGGTCGAGAGCGTCTCATCATAGTCGGAGGGTGCGATGCATGCAATCATGGCGGTCTTGGAGTTGCCGCCGAGCGAGTCCTTGAGTAGCCAGGTGAGGATCGAGTCGCGGTACGGGACCACCATACTCTTGCCGGCGCGGTTGGGCTTTGGGTCGGCAAGCGCGGCGATGACGCGACCGAGGGTCGTGAGAGACTTGTTGATGTTGCTACCCTCACGCAGGCGTTGGCCAGTGGCCTCGGTGGCCTTGGCGCGCTCGGAGCCGGCTAGATCGACGAGGCGGATGCGGGAGCTGCGTTCCGTGGTCTCGTCTGTCTCCATGTCATGGTGGATCTGCTTGAGCATGATGGTGAAGACGGCGTGGGAGCGGCTGGATGTGTCGTTCATCTTGGTAGAGGCGGTGGTGCGCGAATTGTCGCCCAGCTTCATGTAGCGCAGGATTTCGTCGATGCAGCGCACGGGGACTTCTGTGAGATCCTTGACGTAGGGTCCTTCTGAGGGCGATTCGCGAATTTTCAGGTAGTAGGGGGGTTGATTGGGATTGACGGGCATGAGCAGGTCGCGGACATGCTCGTTGTATACTTCGAAGTAGGAGACACGCACGCCGTAGCTGATGTTTGGGGTCTCATCTTGGGCGCAGGCGATGCGCTCGAAGAGATCCTCGCAGGTGCGTGGAATGAGACCTGGATGGTCAGGGGTTCCCATCATGGTGTAGCTTTTGCCGGAGCCGGTCTGACCGTAAGCGAAGATGCAGGTGTGGTAGCCCTCGAAATTGTGGTCGAGGAACTCCTCGCCCAGGCTGTTGTAGACATCTTCCTGGTGGGCATAGTGAGGGTCTTTGAGATCATGGCTCCAGAATGAGTTGTCGAAGGTAAAGCTCTTCTCTTCTATTCTGCGAGACTTGGCATATGCGTTTGCTGGGTCATGGTCGTTTGGCACAAGCAGTGTTGTGACCTGGCTGATAGGGTCCATGTCTATCAGGCATTCTGCGCCGCGCTCATGTTCTAGGATGGTTGCGCGTCAGTCAAGAGTGTTGGGCAATGGACGTTGACACGCTGAGCTCACCTCGAGGCAAAAAAGCCCTGACGCGCACGACGACGCGGACATTTCCTGCATTGTCGGGTCTGGCATTGTTTGATCGCAGCGACGGTGTCGAGGCGGAAGAGTGGATTGGCCGCATGTCGGTAGCCGTGGCTGTAGCAGCGGCGGGCATGAGCGATGGCTCAGGGGAGATGCCGATAAGAGTCTGGAGAATGTCGTCTACTACCTCGCGATATCGTTGTCGTCGTGAAGAATGCATCGATCCATTGATCCAAGGAGCTGTTTGACCGTCTACCGCGGCGCTGACTCTACACTACCTAGGTACCCTTGGAGCTCGTTTCGTGGTTCCACTCGTGGGTCGCGCTTGCCCCAGCCTTGTTTGCACAGCGGGTGGCTGGGAGTTGCGTTGGACTTTGTTGACAAGGTTGTGCACTGTAATCTGGGGAAGTGGCTCCTGCCATGTTTCCACAGCAATGCAGGGATCTATCGAGTACGCAGGTACTTGCTGCAAAATGCTATGTGACTCCCGTACTACACAGTACCACAGTCGGTGCTCACACAGCAGTAGTAGTTTCCTATTCGATCGACAGCGCTTATTCTCAGGGTCCGTCCCGCTGATGAGGCCTGGGCCTTGACTTTGTCCACCCGAGGTGCCCAGCTGAATATGTCTTGGTTCATATCTCATACTTGATACTTGATACTTCATTAATACTTTACACTCAGTACCTACTTACTGCGCGCAAGCATAGATGCAGTTCCAAGTTGCTTTCTGCGCCAAATTTGCACCTCCCGGAAAACACCGCATATTCCCATGCAAGACTCCTCTGTATTTGACCCGACTGTGCCTTGTTCACCGTTCACCATCGTACGTGAAGCACTGTCGGAGGAGTTTCATGGCCACCGTACAATCACAATACTCCAGCTGCAGAATAAACCCGAGTGCGCGGTTAACATCGATGCAAACACATTGCAGACGCACCTGGGCATCGCGACCCTGCATCATGTCTTACATCGGACCCTTCTGCCCGTTGTGGCGGCTGCCAGGACCAAACATGCAACAAATGTCCCATTAGGATGCGCAATGCAATATGCATCATGCTCACTCAATTGCAAGGGGCCGATTCCAGACACTCGGGACGGCAGCATCGGCACCTGCGCATCACCTGCCATGAGTTCATGACTCTGAACATACGGTCATGCACCCATGCCGATGCGCATAGTTGCTTGCTCCGGACCTTGCTCCGGACCTGCTTCCTGCCAGGGCTCGAGGCCTCCTCTCAGCCCTGAGCCAGCCATGCAACTCCCTTGCAATTTTGCGTGACGCTGAGTGAATCATGTCCAAATTTTCATCAAGATAACTGCTGCCATTCATCATACTTCTGGCGCATGGCCCTCTCGACCGGTCGACATAGCTGATTCATAGATCGAAGTCCTGATGGGCACCAGAGTGCCCTGAGGGAGACCCTGCAGATCCAATGTAATATAAGAGTCCAACATCCCCTACAGCTCGCAGACATCTAGCCCTGAGCTATATCAGATTGTCAATACTCATCCTTCCCCGTCCTTGTCCACCTGTCTTCGATACATGTAACACCGAATCCTTCTGCTCAAGGTTCCATCTATGGCATCACTCGACCTGTGCGAAGGCCAACTTTCCCCTGCTGCTGATGAAAGTTCATGCTCTTAACCACAGCCACAACTCCGCCCCACCAGTAATGATGAGCAACCAGCAATCAGATCGCGCCTATTTCGATGCACCGTCGAGCGAATCTACCATCTATACTCCCCAAAAGCGCCCCAACGACATCGCCGGCGAAGCTGACGAGCCCAACAAGCGTCAGGTCTTTCGCAAAGACCAATCAAACCTCCCCAGTAAAGCTCGCCCACTTGCCTGTCCTTTCTTCAAACAAGATCCCCATCGACACTGGGACTGTGCAAGCTACAAAGCCAAAAACTCAAAGATCAGTCATGTCAAGCAACACATCTATCGAAGCCACACCATCCCTCACTACTGCGCCCACTGCTGTATGCAGTTCGACGATCTCCACCTGTGCAACGCGCATATCAGGGCTGGGTGTCCCAACCCCCGGTGCTTCCAAGAGCCGGATGGTATCACCATGGAACAACGGGGCAAATTAAGTAGGCGACCTCTATCCAAACTCAGTATTCAAGAGCAGTGGTATGCTGTGTTCGACATAGTCTTTCCCGGGCATGCTCGACCACCATCTCCGTATAATGGTCCGACACCAAAGAACTCAGAGGGCACAATGTCAGGATTCCAAGCATTCATTGTGGGCGAAGAAGGAGCAGACACAGTACTCACATGTCTTTTGGAGGCACAAGGCCCGGATCGCACCGCCAAAGCTGACGACCGCCTACGTGCAGCGGTTCCGCGAGCACTCCAATGCCTCGTCGACCGATGGCAAATATCTCGGGTTACAGCGTGTTCGATTCCTGTCAACCCTGGCAATTCATCAAGCTCGCTGCCAACCATCACCGCCTCCTCATCTCGCACCACTTCACTAACGAACCGATCCCGCATTCTGGGCTCAGACAGCGGCATTTCCGGCGGTTTTGTGGAAACCCAACATCGTAACGACCGCCAAAAGCTCCCTATTCAGTTTAAGACAGCTGATCCAGTGTCCTCGCAGAGCCAAAGGACTAATCCAGAGTCCTTTGGGGTTGTTATCGATCCACTACAACAAAGTACTGGACATCGAGATTGGATCACAAGCCAGCAGCCTGAGAGCGATTCGAAGGCCTGGCTCTACAATCTGGGATTTGATTGGGATCAATCACAACCCCTACATGGTAATTACTAGATCAGCAGATTCGACAGATGGATGGCAAGTCGATCGCTGCCTCTGGAGTTCTCGAAGACTCTGTACACAGCAAAAGTCACCAACGTCAAGTACCAGCTAGTGACTGGCGTTGGCCAGGTTTTCTAGGGCAGTGTATGGTTACTGGTGCTATGTGTGATAATGGCAAGCGAATAGGAGGATTGAATACAGTGTGTTCAAATATCCATTCCAAAGTTGCGCTTTAGGTGGAATTGCTGCATTGCCCTACCTACTTTGGTACCTAGGTAGTACATTCCATGGGGCCGCTGTGAAAATCATTGATACTTGTCTTCGCACTGAGAAGATTTTATTTATCTATTTCTCCGTGCTTGTCTTGAGGAGCTTTCTTAGCAAAGCCAACGCCTCCTCACAATCATGCTGATTATTGTGTTCTAT
This sequence comes from Plenodomus libanotidis, assembly GCA_022609195.1. Taxonomy (NCBI): domain Eukaryota; kingdom Fungi; phylum Ascomycota; class Dothideomycetes; order Pleosporales; family Leptosphaeriaceae; genus Plenodomus; species Plenodomus libanotidis. The sequence continues at coordinate 162,176 of JAGKQA010000079.1, forward strand.
AATGAAGTCCCACCGTGAAAGCAGTTTCTGTCGAAATTGCTAGAGATCCAGCCCGATTTCCTCGTACAACCCGGTCCTCATAACACCGGTTTCTCAGCGCGACTCGACAATCCTTTGCGTGAGTGGTCGGCGAACGTGGTCATATGATCTCAAAGCTAGTACAGCCTGGGACGCCGATCTTGCCTGGCCGAGAAGGGTAGCTAGAATCAGGCTATCCTCGATCGCCATTCCTGCTCCCGCACCTTGTCAAGGCGTAGTAGCGTGAGCAGCGTCGCCCATCACGCAGAGAGGGCCGGAAACGTGTGTGTAGGCTAGCGGGTGCCCCCACAGGTACAGTGCTGGCTGTTTCGGTTTGTCGCAGATCAGCTATGGGGCGTGTTAGCCGCGGGATGTTTTAGGTGCAGAGGCGGAGTACACACACCTTCTCCACGGCATTCTCCAAGTTTGCTGGCCAGGCCAGGAACTTCTGGAAAACTTTGTCCGCGTCCATCGTGGTCCGCCACTGACCAGAGTCTTCTAAGTTGCGCATCGTCTTCCATGGCACAGACAATGAATTGCACCAACTCACCGTCACCTATGACTTCCTACCTAGTTATCAGTGGGTTAATTCTTCCGAGTCCATCTCAAGCAAGCTCGATTTGCGTTCCTGAGGTGGACCGTCCCACCTAGTTGCGAGCTGAAGCCTGCGAGACAAGTCTTGGAAGCGAGTCAACACGCAAGATAAAGCAAGGAAGTTTACGCACTGAGTACGTTGTGCATCATCCACGATCCATCACCCGTCCATCCGTATTGGCGCCTACACGCTCGTACGAGTTTGTGTGCATGACGTACTGGAGCTCCACGGGATGAACAGATAAGGTGATATATACGCGTCTTTGACATCGACGAGATCTTGGCCAAGAATAGTATGGGCTACTGTGTAAGGCTTCAGAGCCATGACAGACCACCATCCCGTGTTTCGCGGAGACGCAGCAGGATCATCATGGAGGACAATGCTCCTGACAACGTGCTTCTGATCTCCAGCCTCAATTTCGCCGATCATGACCCCTGAGTCGCCAGCATCAGGACCCTGTGCGAGCATGACGCGGACGCCCTTCTGCGACAATGCTCCAGCGCGCTGGAGGCATGGTGTCACGCCAATCAGATCCAAGGCTGAAAGCGAATTTCGAGCAATCCCACTACCCGCGCCGGCTTCTTGAAACGCCGCAGCGGAGTCGAAAATGTGGACGTCTAGGCGACTATGTTGAAGGAGTGCATAGATGAGTCTAGCGCCGGCAAGGCCGCCTCCGTTGATGGCGATGCGAATAGGCTTCTGGGACATGACACAATCAGAGACTCAACTTTGGTACGCAAAGCGCCCTGGAATTTTCAAGGGAGAGATGAATTGTTCCACAATCATAGCTGCGACCCGTTATCGCCACTGCTTGCATGCGCCGGCGGGCCAACAACGTTGCTTCGCGGTCCTAATCAGGTTAGATCATCATGGTGGTAGACTTGAAGTAGCTCCAGCCCTTGATTTACCTGTTTTCGTCTGCTAAATAGAATGAAAGGCAGCCAGGCAGGACCATGTATTTAGCAATCGGAAGCATTCGCCTCTGGGACACTGAGATATGATAGCCATAGGATACCAATCTGCGGATGACCACCTCTGGGATACCTGCCTTTGGGATAATCACCTTTGGGATAATCGATTTTGGAAGAACTGCTTCGTGGATACTCCCCTTCACCCTAATCGTCTGCAGGATAGACGGTCGGCTTCACATCGCCCAAACGTGCCCGGCTATTGGAATCCTGGTCCTGCCAGGCTAAGGCGTCGTTCCAGCTCCGAGATGGAATCGCATCAAACATGCGTTTGCAGCTCTTGAGAAACTCTATCGCCGTGAAGTTAGGCGAAGCGACCGTGAAGTGGGAAGACCTATGGGCGAGTTCAAGTGCAGCGAAAGTTGCGCTGATCCGCGGTTGACACTGACAGAACAGTTCACCTACAGATTTGTACCGACACATCATAGTCCATCATCACTTTCGAGATTGCACGGTCCTTCTTTCAGTGCATTGATCTATATTGTAGCGTGTCGGTGCTCTGCTGCCCACTCGATCGTGAGCCAATGTGACTTTTTCATACTTGAGCACTTATCAGCCCTGCCATAACATGTAGACAAACCAACAATAATAACCCCGCCTCCATCCACTTACTAATATTGGTGACGATGTTCGCAACCTTTTATATAATCAAGGGTATGGGGGGAAAGACGGTTGACAACCCTCACAGAATGGTTCGTACTCCATTATCCATGAAAATTCTCTTGATTGCAATTGAATTTAGGCCTTGTGTCATAACACTGGTGCAGGGCGTGCAGCCTCGTGTAAGTCAGGTGTCTTGGCTGGGCAAGGCTACCAATCAGCATATAGCGCGATCGCCAGGAACACATATTTCGTTGACGCAATGACTCAATGGTCAAGACGAGAAAAAATTACACATACGCAAGAATTTAAAGTATGACTATACTAGGTACTCTATAACCCGATCTCATTACGTTTGTTGTATGTATTGGTTCGGGTATCTTGCGCTTCACGACTGTCCTTTAGACTCCGGCAGAAGCTTCAAAGGGTACTTCTCTTGGCGCGCTATTCGCACACAATCGCCTTCTGACCAAGGTAGATATATTTCAAACCTTTTAGAAACCTTCATATGCCCCAGAGGCCGAAGTACGGAGTTTCTCTGCTTCCGAAACTCTTCGCCGGGGGTGATAGCATACCCCGCAAGGTGCATGGTCACTTCTTGCAGCCCGCCCCAGCCCCCCCAGCGAATCGCAGGTCAGAACCCAGGTCTTCAGGTTGTGCGGTGCCCCAATCTCAGCCATATCGTGATATTTAAATTCCCATGCCAACCTTAAAACGCGAATTTGGCTGAGACGCTGGGGCAAGACAGATTGGCGGAGATAGGCAATTGTGTCGATGTGGTTGATATCGAAGACATTATATTCGTAGGGTATAAATATGACCTCTTTGTATATTTGTCGGCGAGTCTGATGCAGAGGAATGAAACTGACAGGACTGGCGACAACGCCATAGAAGGCACGTTCGGCTGGGCTGTAGTATCCGGGCGTCCTGCCCAGCCCGTGGTTCATAGATGTAGGCATCCAACATGAGTGACAGGTTGTGTCGTGGTCTAGCGGGGGAACGCTCTAGACACAGCTGATGGCGTATATTTTTCCTTCAGCTCGAACAATATGCAGCCAATGACCCCCAAGAATCAGTTTCCAGATGAGCTGCCGTATCTCAGCTGGCAGTCTTGAAAGTATAAGACATTACGCCTGATCCAAGGTCTGCTGTGCCACAGTTATCTTGAATGTATTCCATGACTGAGTCGCTTCGAAAGGCCGAGGGAATGTCAACGCTCGCGGTCGCGTTTGGGGGAGCTTCGGAGGCGCGTTATCTTTGCGGCGTTTTCTCGTCTCCTTGAGATTTTCCCGATTTCCGTATCCCCGTCCTCGATATCGCAGCATGTTGTCCAGAACTTCTTGTGTACCTAGGTATCAAGACGGCTTTTTGAGACCGAAGAAAACTATTTCGTGCACTCTAGGGCTTACTGAGCTGATCGGCAGGTATGGAAATGATAAAGACGAAAAGATTGGCGAGGCTTGATCGTCAGCGTGACGACAACATGGAAGAAGTGATGACGATTAAAAAGTGGTAAGTGATGAAATGAACTCGGCATGCGCTCGTCGGCAGGATCAGGTACTCGAGGGAAGGGACAAGACACTTGTAGACATCGAAGGCATAAAAAGGTGGACGAGATGGAGAGCCGCTGAAATCATGAAGGAACAGGAAGATCTGCGCTAAATCAAAATTTAGTACGTGTAACAAACATCAAGCAAAGACTTAAGTTGGTTAGTGGCGTGTGTGCAAGAGGCCTGTTTGAGGCCAAGTAGTGAGGCCTGCTGCTAACCCTGTTCATAGTGGCTTGCTACCAACGTGCCTGGCCTGATACACTCTATTTCAGGTCGACTGTAAAACCGTTGGGCTTACATTTTTGGATGGACTCGAAACGTGGTCAATGATTTAAATTTTGTGAGGGCGAAATTGGTAAGTTGGGTGAGCCATTGCGTGGCTTCGAAAGTTAGACTAGCCCGCAACATGGCTATAGGAGGTGTTCGTGTGTGGTGGGCTGAACATCGTTGGACTTACTATATTCATGAGTCTAATGAGTTCGACGTAAAGTTGAGAACACCAATTCTATCATCGGGTCTGCAGTAATAGCAGATCACATTCAGGAGGCAGCCAGCTCATGTTGAAAAGGCTATTACTTGTGCCTGCTGAAGTATGCACCTTTAAGTGTAGGCTCCACCGTCTCTCGTTCAAAATTCATGTTTCACACATTGCTTCTACTCCTATCTTGGTCAGCTCTTACCAGTCTCTGTACGCCTTTCGTACGTTTCACACTGGCTACTATGAGAGTTGCTCATCTTTTCCTTCTTTTAAGCCCGACAATTGTCAGTCATACTTGGGTACTCGACGAATCTTGCAAAGAATATGAGGCACTCATAGTAGGCGGCATGGACGAAAGTTTCGATCTAGCTGCAGCTGCTCTTAGAGCTCTCGCCATTTCGCCTTCTCCCCCTAATTCTGTGACAGATCGGGATGTGTGGCAAGCACAGACAGATCTCGTTTCGTATATGTTCGGCGAAGCAATGCCAGATGGCAACATTGATTCCACAAATGAGAAATGTGAGTTAGTACGAGTTGATTCTTGAGTTGGAGCAGCGGGACTCGCGGCGCACATGAAACTATATCACGACTCGATATCTTGTACGGTTGAGATATGAAGAACACGACAATGAAAGTGTGGTCGAACGCAGCACGAAGCCACTGACTTGGAAAAGGAAAATCACATTGCAGTCACGTCTACAAACACAATACTAATGTTAGAAAGAGCATGAGCTGACTAGAAGTCTCAAAATTTGTAGGGACTACAGTCTCGAAAAAGTTTCAATACTGTACATCCAGGACTATTACTGTCAGCGTCAAGCACCACCTACAGCTACTGCGAATGGCTACATTTACTTCTATCATAAGTTCAAAGAAAGGTAATTCTACAACGAGGTTGAAGCAAATAATAGAGCTTGCGATACCACTACTGGTGTGTCTGAAGACATGAATGGCGACTACATCACTTGCATGGACAATTCTCGGACCAATCTGGTAAACAAGATGAAACTAGGGAACGATCTGGATACTCCAAATGAGACACAAGTCATTGATTCTTTCATAGGTGTGGACTACAAATTCTTCAAGCTTTCCCGCGTCCGGACATGAAGACAAGCCGGCTACAATTCAAATGTGCCCTCGCTTTTTGAAAAAGCAGCAAAAATTCAGGTTTCAGACTTTAAAAGATGAAGGGAGAGAGCCTGTTCTGGCGCAGCCACTTCGAAAGATACAAGACTGGATGGTAAAAGTGAAAATGGAAACCCTCGGGCATACCATGCTTCACGAAATGACATATGCGGTTCCTCAAGCAGGTACTGATGATTCCGGATACGGTGATTTTGGTTCGTATGACTGGAAGAACTGTGTTGACATGAGTGCATCGCGAGGCGTGCAAAACGCCGATAGCTATGCTTTTTATGGTCTCGCATCGCGGATGATCAGTCCAAACAGTGGTGCACCAGCCCAGCGGCCAATGAAGGATGGATCGGTGCAGGTCCTCACTGGTGGAGCTATAAATTCAAGACGCCGTCTAGCCGGACTTGTGGACTCAAAGACCATAGTGATGATAGGCGACCGTCCCGTGACACTGTGAGGAATGATTGAGCTTCAGATGACCTTATTTTTGTGCCCCGGTAACTTCTATTAAGCTCTTGAAGTTCGAAGGAGATAAAATGACCGGTCGATAGCCTTTAGATCCTGTTGCTGATGTAAGTGTTGTGAAGAAATGCATCAAATACCTAGACGGCCACAGTTTTTGAAGCAGACAGCACACAGGTGGCGCCAGTCTGACAACGACCGACATATTGACTGCAAGCACGACAATTTTTGGATCTGGAATGAACAAGTCCATACCCGCCGGCTCTTCGTGGTCTTCCAGCCAAGACGACTCTGTAATGGCTGGTCCAAAGGGCTCGGTCACTAAGTTGAGATACCTAGTAGTGGGCCACCCCCCGAAGTGGGCCACCCTTAAATAGAAACCGCTTTTCTAACCACTTTATTTCAACAACATATAACTA